>JAPKLW010004302.1:0-17327 GCA_026898455.1 Plectranthus barbatus
TTCCCTTCCCTTTTTAAATCTAAATAAATTTAAATAGAGGTTTACTATTTTTTAAAAAGATAAGCTTATATTTTTATTTTTACAAGAAACATAAATTACTTGTATCTTGATTATTTTCTATTTCACCAATGGTAACCTGAGATAGAGTTTTTTTTAAATTACAAATTATTAAATTGTGGTGGGCATATTTTTTTTTCTTTTTTTGATTATTCGAACTCATAACCAACGCTTGAAAATTGTGGACTCATTATCTAATTGGTTCTAGTGATTAGATGAAAGTATAAAAGTGGATTTCCGATAAAATTGTTTTATATTTTAAATATTGTTGAGATAATGATTAAGAGGGTATTTGTAGAAAGGTTAGTGATAATGATGGTTTTGGGTTTGGGAATTAGCCTTTTAAGGATACTCTTGAAAGTCTGGATTGATAATGACTATCCCATCATTTATAGGCCCACATCTTTTACTTTCTCACTTTGATCTGTACCAAACAATTCACCAAGATCTATGTGAAATTCATATTTAAATTTACTCTTACTTGATTATTTTTAATTAAGAAGTTTCTAGACACACCCAACCTTGCACACATAGATAATTTTCCGATTAAGTTTGTTGATTAATGCTCTAACAGTAAAGCTGAGCGGATAAATAAATGCATTAACTGATAATGAACATCTTGATAGTAAATAAACGGAATTATGGTATGATGAATAAGGTATCTTAGAATATAATTAGTGTATATTTAAGTGTACCAGGTTAATGTCTAAATTCATTGAACCTCATTGATGTTGTCTTGATTGTAAATGTAATTTTACGATTAGTGTCCTTGTGTAAGATCTGTAATTCTTGTACACACTTTTAAAGGATACGAGAGAAAATCTTCAAGCTATTAGGTTCTTTGGACGTTTAATTTTATACGAGTTTTTTCTCGGCAGAGTTATTTGGACTTATTTTATGTAGTTGAATCGTAGCATTAATTAGTTCAAAAATTCATACTAATAAAAATCTTTTTTTTAAATGGAGATGGAATTATTGATTCCAATTTGTTATTTATAAGTATATATTGCAGCTTCATATGCTTTCATAAATTCTTAAGGTAAAATGATTAAGTTAATAGTATTAAACAATCGATTTTCAATAATTAGCATAATGTTTGATGATTAACCCATTATTTCACTTTCTTGGCTGTCACAAATTGATTGCACCTACAAGTTAGATGTGTGTATAAATCAATCTCTTGCATTTCAACAAGGATAAGCTACTCATAAACTTTTCTTAGGACTCCAAAAATCTTCAATATTTATAGTAAAAACGTATTATTATTCCCCATTTTATGATAATGTTGTCCCAATAAAGTTATATTAATCGATCTATAAATTAATTTATATCTTCAAAATTATATTAACAATAAACGTTTTATAATAAAATTATTTAAATGAAGAATTTTGAAATCGATCATTTCTTTTCGATTCACATGGTAAAAATTAGTGAGATGAAGTCATTAAAAAAAAAGTTGATGAGCGCTACCAAAGTTAGCAAACCAATTTTGCATAATATAAGATAGTTTTGTTAAATTGTGGAAGCCATGAGAGTGAAGCTGCCCTATGCCAAACTTGCCCTACAACTTTTCCTATTTAGTTCGACATCAATCATCGATATAAAGCAATCTGCCTACTTTCTTATAATATTTTCATCAAACTCAAACCACCACTATTTTGAAAAAGAAAAATAAATAAATAAACAAACTTTCAATGACAATAATGTAAGAAATAATAAAATTCTCGAGACTAAAATCACATTAATTTATAGCAATAACAATTTATCTTATTATAAGAAATCTAATTTATGATAATTTCATATTTCAGGATTATGGTGTAGTTTTTATGCGGTAATAGTTTTATAATTTTAGAGAAATAGTTTCTCTAAAATACTGCAATCAAGCCAAAGAATCATACGTTCAAGAAGTTTCCAAGGATCTACACATGATATTTATTGAGTTTATATTTCAATTTCGATTTTTAGTATCGAATGTTTTAATATTTTCGCAAGTTCGACTTTTAAATTTTAGAGTTTTTTTAAATATTCATTATTTGTTTTCTTATAATTATTAAAGATAATCAAATATCTACTCTAATTTATTATTTAGCGCTGATAATTTACAAGCTCACAAATTAATTATTATAAAATCCAAAAGTAACTCATTTAATACATGAATTTATTAAATGATTTGGAACAGACATGATCGAGTTGAGAAATTATACCGACTCGTTTAAATTGGCTACAGTTAAAGATGAGCACAAGGAATGCATGTAAATCGTGCTTAATTTACCCTACTTTTGCTGTTAGCAAGCCATGTGACGCCTTTCTTTAAATGGCGCAATTCAGTTCACGTCACAACTTACTATCTTTTACACTTCACTAACTTTTTATGGAGAATATTTCTAAAGATTATGAATATTATATATAAAATTCCACATCTAATAATATTCGTAGTAGTTCATTTTAATGAAATACTATAGGTTCATGATTTCAAATATAGTTTAATTATATAATATAAATTCTCAATTTAGAAAATGAATGATTCTTAATTTTTCAATCCAATAACTACTATTGATTTTTTGAATAAAGAATTTTATAATATTTTGAATAATGGATTACGAATTCATTTTTTTTTTGTCCAAAACTATAATACTTATTTTCTATATGTGTTTCAATATATTCGAGTTAATCATTTTTATGAACTTAGGATTTGTGGCAAATTATATTTATATAAATAGTGTCTTTTCTGATACGAATATATTATATATAAAATCTTTAAATAATTTTTTTGAGATTGATAAGAAAATAGTCATAAAGTTGGTAAATCTAACTACACAAGTTATATATAAATTGTAAAAGCAAAAATTTGTGTTAGACACGCCTAAATGATTTAGGCGGGGTTTATTCATATTCAAAAGGGTTCATCCATTTCATATATGGTTTATTAATCCCCAATTAGGGTATATTAGATAAGTTTGGCTTGAGTTAATAGATAAAATTCGGCTAAACCATTTAGACGTGCCTAACCTGAGACCTTCCCAATTGTAAATGCATGATTTTGAGTAGATCACTATGCACGATTAATTAATGTAATGGTATATGTAAATGTTTGATTGTGAAATAAATTAAAAGAGCCCGAGTTGCAATAATTCTACATCAACCAACAGACCTAATTTTATTTAATGTTACATACTTACATAAATGATTTGCAGTTGATTGTACTTGGATTTTGATCAATTAACTAATTATTATCATCCCATAATAATTAAAACACGATTAATCTACCTACTCCGTATGCATAAGTTGATGAGAAATTTCCTAAAAAAAGTAAAACATATTGATGAGAAATACCAACTAAGCCACATTTATTTTAATGGTACCCATAAACTAAGCGATAATTAAAAATGTTTTTAAAATTCAAGTAAGGTGAGAAACTTAGAAATGGGCTAAATAGAAATTTTAATGTTTCTTCACAGTAATTAGTCTTTAATGTTGATCATGGCTTACAATTATATCACTCTCCAGCACCGAAAGATTCGTTTTGTGAAATTCGTTGATCAAATGAGTTGAATTAAGATTTAATAATATTTCATTTGCCGATAAATTTGTTAAGTAAGTTGTTTAAGAATATGAAATATTAGCTTATATTTTAGGTTTAATCAAAATAATTGAGTATAATAATTTATTTATTAACTATCGTAATTATAATAAATTAATAAGTTTGAGTGAATATATTATTTTATGAATAGAATGATTTATATTTGGAAAATATTGATTACTAACTACATATAAATATGGGAAAATATTTAAATCTATCCCAAACTTTCATTGGGTTCCCAAATCTATCCCCAACTTTAAATAAAACAATTTTAGACCCAAACTTTAAATATTTTCCCACCGATTAAACTTCGTCATCAGAAATCCTATGTGGACAAATAATATTCTATGTCATCATACTAGTTCTTATGAATTTAAAATGAAAATTGAATTTTTTTTGTTGTATTAACCAATAAAATAAATCATGTTACAAAATTATCACAAAAAAAAAAACTAAATATAATAAATACATTGAAGAAATTCAAATATTTGTTATTGTATTTACAAATGTAAACCTCATTGAATCTATTAAAAATTAAAATTCGAGAAATATTTAAAATTTCTCATAAATGATAAAATATTCGTTGTATTAAAAAACAAAATCTATATAAGATGAAATTACACATAACTACACTGAGAATTATTAATATACATCTTTAACCTAATTCAAAAAATATACTATATGTATGCAATAAATACTTTACTATTTTTAATTTTCAAATAAAAAATTGGGTTTATGCTTCTTAATGATAAGCTATTTAATTTCTTATTTTCAATAACGAATGTTTTAATTTTTATTTATAAATTCATTTTATATTAATATGGTCAGACGTGAAGACTTGGAATATATTTTGATTTCTTCAATGTATTTATTACATTTAGTTTTCATTTTGTGATATATTTTGAAAATTAGTTTATTTTGTTTGTTAATACGACAATAAATATTACAATTTTCATTTTAAATTTATATAAATTAGTATTTTATAATGGCATAGAATATTATTTGACCAAGTAGGATTTCCGGTGCCAGAAGTTTGATCAATGGGAAGATATTTAAAGTTTAAGTTTAAAATTGTTACATTTAAAACTTGGGGATAGATTTGGGAAATCAATAAAAGTTTGGGATAGATTTAAATATTTTCTCTGTAAATATAAGTTTTAAAAACTGTCTAAACTCAACCGAAGTTTAAGTTTGTGAATATTAAAGTACAATTTTGCTCACCTACCCACCAACATATGCCAACGTGTTGTGGCAATATTGCATTGATGGTGGGTCAACTTTAATTATTATCATTACCTTTAATGTATTGCCACATCAACCATGGGCACATGTACGTTAACATGTGTCCACGGTGGGTGTTGAGATTTATTTCGTACGAGTTCAGGGCTCCGGAAACACAATAATTGAATAATGCAAGAAAATAGGTTCATAAGACAATATTTGTGATTAAAACTAAAGCACGACATCAAAATTGAAACTGGTCAGCAATTGTAAAGATTGAAGCAATAACAAACCGAAAATAGAGTAATAAAATTCACGAAAGAACAAATACTTATTGAGAAGGTGAAAGAAATGAAATTGTGCTTCGATCAGTGTAATAAAAACTTAAAGTCAAGCTCGCAGTAATGACTAAAATGAAGAAAGGTCAAAGTCGAATTATGCGGCTGGAGCTAGATGCCAAGTTTCGGCTTACAAGGGCCTCTTTATAGAGTATTTGGCAGCGTTAGAGTTCCCATAATTGACGTCGGGATAGTTGAGCAGAGCTTTCCAACTTTATCAGAATCGTTACAACGTCTCTATCCTTAGCGACCTCCGAGATTTCCGCATGCTTATCCTTCTGTTCTTCTGACTGTTAAGCAACTCGCTTAGAGCGGTTCTTCTTTCCTTGCCCTTCTCAAAATGAGGTCTCTTCTTTTGTCGAGCTATTCAGTTCGATAAGTTTGTCGAACTGCTATGGGTGGACTCTTGCCTCCTTGCGAACAATTCAAATTACTTTCTGCCTCAGTTAGCTTGGGTAGGCCTGTTAGTTCAGCTTTTCTAAACGCGAATGAGCTCTATTTTGGACTTTATGAGTGGACCTATCGAATTACATCCCCAATGATGGACACTGCAGCATTTTTGATTATTAGATTAAAGTATCCACACATTATTAAATATCAAAGTTGAATAGAATAATACTTAATTTGACTATATTAGATTATATCATAACTACAATTTATAAGTTAAAAAGCCCATTTACAAGCGCTTATTGGGCCTGAAGCATGCTGAGATGGATCAGCCCGGCACATATCTGACCTGCTTCTCAACTACAATAATTAAAGTTTTGAAATTAAACTTAAATACTCATGGTTTTTGAAATTTAGTTTTAATTTTATGTTTACTGATGTTCCCTTTTGTTTAGTTTAAATTTGCAGAATCCTTATTTATAGTTTTAGAATTTATTAAACATTAGAACTTGAAAAAAAAAATTAATGGAACATCGAAAAATACAAAATCCAAAAGTTAATGATGCCTGCACCTGATTTTTGTGTTCCCTATCATATTAAACTTTGATTTTAAAAAAAATAATTTATTCGTTGTATGTACTTGATAGGTGAGGAAATGACACGTCCAATCCAATTCCATCCATATCTAATTTCATTAATCTGCCAACTCTACCCTCAATAAATATTGTTTGTCTAAATATGTATTTCCATTAAAAAGAATTGTCCAATTATGTAAGTGTGTGTTTTTACATGTGAGGTAAAACTAACCTTATGAGATTGGTTGTCGATACTTAACTTTTCTCATTTGCACAAATTTAAAACTCAAATTTAAAAATCAACACATAAATCGGAAAGAAACTCTTTGAATAAAATTAAAATTAATAATTTTAATTATAAATTTTGATATTTGCTTATATTATTTTTTGCTATTTTTGTTTATTAGGAGCAATGGACGAAGCTGAAAGGAAACTAGATATTAATGTGTATTTATCTTATTTTGGGAGTAATTCTCCTAACAAAAAAAAAAAAAAGTGCTGTGAGAATTGAGATTCTGTTACGAATCTATAACTGGAACGCCACATGCTTGGTTTGGAGCCATCGTCTTCCGACACGTGCCGTGATGGTCCAACGGCCATCGCCGTTTCGCAATTCCCTCTCTGTTCTCAGATTTTCTTTTCCATTTGTAAAGCTTATGGAATCGATCGCGCGCGCATTAAATAGATTTCACTGATGCAAAACTATTACGAGTTTTTTCTTGCGCTTAAACTATGAAAATCACATTCTTAATAATTTTATGAGTGTTGGGATATGGCTGAAATTAATGACGAAGAATTTACGTATCGAGATTAATGGTGAGTGGAAATAGGAGCGAATTCTCTTGTTTATCCCATGATGGCGTATAGAGAAGAAAATTAATCATGAAAGTTGGTCAGAAATTGAAGCTGCTGAAACATTCAAGGTTAAGGGTAGGGGAGTGAATTATTTCGGGTAACAAATTTATACTCACTTCCATCTAACTTTGATCTTCAATGAATATTAATTTCGTTCATTGGACATTTAATTTATTGTGCAGGAATAAAAGAAAAGAGTTTGCTTGCAGCTGTGCTACTGCTGCATGTAATCCTTTTGGCCTTGAAGCCAGAGGAAAATCGATCACATTGCTGGATTTTTGGAACTAACTTCCTTTTATCCATTCTTGTTGTAAATGTGTTTGTTACGAAAAGGATGAAACATAGATACAACTTGATCAGAAGTAGAAGCACTTGCTAAAACAAAGATAAGTACGACGCCTTCTCACGCAAATCTTCCTTTGTGTCATCATCATCATCATCAACAACATCTACAGATTCCATAAATGCTCCAGTTAGAGCTGCTAGTGGGGAGTATAACTGGAGTAGTTAAATTTATGGAAAAGTGTGCTGCATCCATCTTTTGATCGGAGAAGCGGCTGTCAGTACCAGGTTGCATATGGAGACACTTCTTACAGCGTTGGTGAGCTGGCAGTTGGCACCCTCTCTTTCTTTCAGCCAAACCGCGGCATTGTTGGTCTAGGGGGCGTAAAACAGCTCAAGTGCTCCATTGGTGGCAAATTCTCATACGCCTCCAGCAAGATCAGTTTTGGCCTTTGGGAGGAGCATTGATGCTGTTGTTGTAGGACCTGAGGTGGTGTTCTCATAGAGTTGTTGTTCAATGTGAATTTGAATAGCTCCAATGCACTAGCTTGCAGGTGTAATTCCGATTCTACCAAACCAAATTCAAGGAGAAACCCTTTGCCATAGGTAAAGAAAACTAATCTTACATCTGTAAGAAGAGGGCAGTTCTTGAAAGAAATGGAACTAATAGACCATTGAGAACTCGAGAGTTTCCAATAATGTGGGTGGAATTGCAGAGCAAGAAGCAATGAATTCTCCAAATCTGTGGGGCACAAGTCCAACACTCTGAAGATCTTGGTTAACAAGTTTGTCGAATCAAATGTGAAATTGTGAAGCCTTAGATGAAGGAAACTAAATAGACATGAATTCAACCAATGTTAAGAGTTGGGGCCTGGAGGGTCCATTCATCAATATCAGGACTTGGACTGCAAATTAATTTCCCCTCGATGATGCCTCAAAATGTGGTAAACAATAAATATCTGACACAACTTCTGAGCAGATCTGCCATTTGAAGAATAATTTATAAGATTTTAAATTAAAACTTATAAATTGCTAGTTTGCCACACAAAAATCATAGTTAAATATAATAACACATTCAATTATAATATCGTTGTGAAAATGTGAGAAAGGCGAGTAGATAATGAGCAGTGGTTGTGAAGATTGCAAGTAAGAAAAGAATTTGGATGGCAATTTACGAGTAAAATTTGGATTTTGTGTTGTATTAAATTTGCTGTTTTTCTATTTAAAAAAAATGAAGAAGAACAACTTAGTGGTTTTAATTTAACATTCGATTAAAATTGCATGTTATTTTGAAAGTCAACTGTGATTATTTTATTTCCCAAAATGTGAGTTTTTCTTAGCCAAAAGTCAAAAACCATGAAAAGCAGTATGTTTTGATTTTGAATTATATCTTAATTATTTTACATAAAATAATCTAAATAGCATATTCCACTTATGTTCCTTGTAATTTCATATGGATGAATCACATTATTAAATAATATCTAAATATTTAATGTTTTCTTTACAGGGTTTGAACTCGTATCAAATTCCACCCACACCCACCGGCGATTCCTCAGGTCGCCACCGCCGTGCTTCGTCCCATCTTCGTTGATTCGCTTCTCTCCCCATGTCGTGCCTGTCACCACTGCATCACTCTTCTCGTGATGCGCCCGTCATCATCATTGCCTGCAGCAGCCCTCCCCCACAGCAACCCGTCGGCGTTGGTAGCCCTCCCCCCACAGACATCCCGTCGGCGTCGGCATCCTCCCTGCAGTTGTCCCATCCTGTAGTGCTGTGGTGCCTTCTCATCCCTCCCCATTGCCACCACCATCCACAGTCCGGTAAGTACGTGCTGCTATTTATTTATTTGCTCCTCAAGAATTATAATTTGTACACGGACAATTCAAATAATCCAAGAATCAATGAATTTGAAAAGAATTCTTACTGGTTCATGCTTTGATGAGGGTGGAATGAATAAAAATCTGCAAGAAGATCAATTTTTCATATTAAAAATTATTTTGCTCTCAAACTTAATCCATGCGTTATGAGTCCTATTAAGTATATAAAATGAATTGAGGTTTGGTTTGACCTAGATAGGAAGAAACGAATTGTATTATGATTTGAATTGAAACGTTGGCCAAGTTATCTATTGAATTAAGTGAGGGGATTCTCTAATTTCCATGAACATAGCTAACTGATTTTTGTTTGTCTTTAACAGTTAGTGTAATTGGCACTTGATGAAGAACGTAGTTGATAAATGTGTGAATGAGATTAAAGTAGATGCAATATGATAACCCAAATTCTTAATTGATGATTGTTTGCATTGATTGGTAGTCTTCCTTCATATTGGTCTTGAAGCACATCAATAGGAGTTGTTATGTCTTATGATTCAACTAAGATGTAGATAATGTAGATGAATTCGTGATATTATTTTTATTGTAGGTAGGTATTTTGGAGGATCATCAGCAGGTGTAGGTATGACCTTTGTTAACTAAGGCCCTTTGATAAATAATTCGTTACATTATCAATACAAAAGAGGTCTATGAGTGTATATAAAGGTGAAAATTGGGCTTCACAATCCATTATATGTAGGAGATTTGATAGTGATTTGTGGATTGATCTTTTGCCTTCGATTTTAGTGATAGGAAGACGATGAAATACCTAGATCAGATGGGTTTGGGTGAAATAATTTACTTAGGCAATATTATGTTGGATTGGTCTTTAATTCAAGCTTTGATTGAGAGGTGGCGTCCGGAAACGCACACCTTTCACTTTAATTTCGGCGAGGCCACAACCACTCTTCAGGATGTGGAGTGTCTATTAGGATTAGAGACTCATGGTTCAACCGTTATCGGGAGCGACAAAGAATCAGGTTGTGGTTGGGATTGTTATATTTGTGATCATTTAGGCATTGAAGAGGGAACTATAACGAACCGTTTAAAATTAGTCAAAGTTAAGCATCGAATTTTAGAGGAGGCGAGAGACGAGTATGGGGAAACTTGGTATCTGCAGCGAGTTCAAGCTGTGGTTATATACATTTTGGGTGGATTATTGTTCCCGGATGTGAATGGGACCAACATGTGTACTGCCACATAGTTCGTGCATTACTTGAAAATAATGAAAATGAATTAAGTTGGGGCAGTGCCACATTGACGTTTTTGTACCGAAATTTATACAATGCATGTTGCAAGATATGTCTATGAATGTGGGAGGATGTCTCGTAATTCTACAGGTACTACAATAAGTTTAATTTTTTTTATTCCAAAATTTATTTTTAAGTGATATTAACTGTTGTATTATTCTATCCAGACTTGAGCATGACACAAAATTGTGTATGTGCGACCACATCAAGTGATTCCTTTTAATCATGAGTTTGCATTTATTCCACATGCAGCCATGTAAATGTATGATATTACAAGTTAATTAATGATTATTTTTTAATTATTTATACTTTCATGTTAATTTTAAATTACAGATGGTCGGGGCCAAAAAATCACACACATGTTGCTAACCATAATTTGCAAGCCTATCGTGATCAATTGTAACTATACGTATGAATTATAATTTTTTTAACGAAGCTCAACAATATTTGAATATAAATTCATGATTTATTATTATTATTGTTATTATTATTTTCACTTATATTATTATAAATTAAAATATATATTATATTAAACAAATAATCTAAATGCTTGAAATATATCTAAATTAAAAAAATTACAGTGAAACTAAATCATACAATAATAAATACTAACTAAATAACAATTCTTCGTCTCTACTAGTATCATGTTCTACATGAGAATTGTATATTCGATCTATGGAGACTCGATCCGACGGTGGATGAGATTCGGGACATCTAGTAGCCTTATTCGGGACACTGACCCCTCAAATATGTTGTGACAGTTTACCCTTCATTTTCACCACCCATAGGAAGCACACGATGTTTGGGGGCCTCAACTCTAACCTCCATAAATTTACTTTGGTGATAGGTCGAAAGAAAGGTATCACATAATCTAATCTCAGTTCGAGCAACATAAAAGACGGATGTTGTCTTCGGAAGGGTAGAATCAACCAATGTTGATAGGCAAAAAATGCATATCTTTGAGGTATTGTTGTGACTCTCAGACATTGGTCGTTGTATTGCCACGACAACGACCTCCATCCTTTTAAAGGGTCCACTTCTGCTCGGATATACACTGGAGCCATTTGCACTGGGACTTAGTTTATGTATCTCCGTCTAAGCACTGCTATATTTCTCTTCTGATTGCCAATCCACATTATTTTCACATCATCGAAACGATCCGTATCGCTAGGATTAGCCTGTCCGATGTCCGTGTAAACATACCTCTCTCTTGGCCCTTCTAACATAGACGCGCCAACATTTTTATCGTCACTTTCCGTGTGTGGCATTGATTCTCAACCATAGCTGCCCTCACTATCGAAGGAATTTTGATCACCACTCATGCATCTTACCTAAGTTAACTTCCACTATCCACAAATGGCGTATAATATGTATCGTCGATAATAAATGGCAATGCTTGTATAACATATACATGTTGCTATCATCATTAAGACTAATAGCATTAAATTCGGGCAAATAAAAAAATAAAGTTAATTGCAGCTCCCATTGAGTGTTGTTCCAACCAGTGGCTTCAAATATTTTGTGAACCAACTACGAGTGATACAACGACTCATATATGATTAATTATAAATCGGGGTTTTGCCGATCAATGCTTTGCTAGAAACAAGATATCTTAAATGGTTCATATTTAGGAAGATTTGAGTTGTGTGAATGAAGAGGATAAATGAAAATGACATATAATTTTTTTTTTTTTGCAGAAGTTGTTGGATGAGAATGAAGTTTACGCTACGGGGAATTATAGAGAAAAATTCTCTAGCAAAAATACATTTGCCGAATGAATTTTATGGTAAATCAATAATTGTCTTGCAACAAATTTTAACCACATCAGTGTCAACCCGCATCATCGTATCAGCAGTGCCAGCTGACAAATTTGACTGACATTTAAAATCATTTATAGAATGTGTTTTATGTATAAACTCAGCATTTCACGCTCCTTGCATCGCTCCTGTTTCGTTAATGAATGAAACACAAGAGCTACTATTTATGTTACCAACTAATAAACACTTCAAAAAATATATACATAAACAGTACTTACATCTGGCACAGTAACAATCATTAGTTCTGCAGCAGAAGAGCTATCTAACAAAAATTGCATGAAATGTGCAGGGATATTATCTTGCACACAACCAGTAATTTTTTTTTCACTAGGCCTTTGAACTCCTGTGTAAAACTTCATGACATAGAAGTAAGTTTTCTTTACAAACTTAAGCTATTGAGACTTGTGAGTTGCCTTAGGAGAAATATAACAAAGTGAGATTGAAGAATAATATTCCCTCCGTCCCACTTGAATTGTCACACTTTTTAAATTAGGCGTCCCATCCGAATTGTCACATTTCAAAAAATGACAATTTTTTCACACTCAATAATAAAATATTAATTCCACTAACTCATTCTACACTTACAACTCTTAATTTTCGTGCCGAAAAGAAAGGTGACAATTGTAATGGGACGGATGGAGTACCTTATTATCATATTTGCTCAATGGACGACTCGTTGCCATCTCTAGCAGCAGCCTAATCTTCTCCATAGGATAAGTCATGACCTCTCCTTTCATATTGTCAACTATGATGTTTATAATCCTCAAATTCTCAAAAAACATTTATAGAATGCATTTTATGTACACGCATTTTCTGAATGCATATTATGTACCCACATTTATAATTTCTTTTAATTAATTACGACACATAATTACGATGTCATAATTAACAAGTTTGGAAATTAGAGTTTATCATAAAATGCATTCTCTGAATGCGTTTTTTACTGTGTTTCATCCAAAAACAAATTTAGAGAATGCATTTATACTATGAAATTCTACATATTCACATTTCAAGGTTAAAGCTTCCACAAGACTAGGGTTGATATTAGCCTGGTATTTGATCCCCCCCATCCCCATCTTATTTGTATACGCCGCACTCAACTTATTCTCTCCCCCAATCCTCTGAAACCCTACTTCTCTCTTCATTTCTCTTTGTCGTTGGCCTCCTCACCCGCAATGATGAATACCTCAGATATTGGTACCTTCTCGCTGCCCCCTTCATCCACGATGGAGGAACCCGATATTTTATCGCCTCCCCTATCCCCTCCGTCCTTGATTGTTGTTGAAAGCTACAATACCATGTGAGTGGATGTTGTCTTGTCTACCGATAATTTTTGCACTGTCGATTTGCCCTTTCTCACGATGAAATCCTCCAACTTATCTTTTACAGAGGATGCCGTTGCCACCGACACTGAAGATTCGGTTATGGCTGAAAATGGGAAACTAAGCAAATCGTTCCCACCGGAGGTTGCATGGCTGGCGATTGAAGTCGACGAGATGGGGTTTCCATTGGAGGAGAAGAGGAAGCTCATTCAGGCATTTTGGGATACTCAATTCCCTACTATTTGGTGAACCCTGCTCTTTCTTTTTTGTTTATGATCTATTTGATTGTGTTGCTATTCGATTTTCTTATTTGTTGGGCATTCGATTTTATGATATGTTGGGTATTCAAAATTCTGATATGTTGGGTAATCGATTTTATAAATTTATTGGGTATTTGATATGTTGGTGTTTCTTATCTGATTTATTTGGTTGCTGAGAATAATTTCTGATATGTTAGGTATTCGATTTTCTGAAAAGTTGATGTTATTATAATATGATTATGTTACTATTTTGATTTATTGCTGAGACTAATTTCTGATCTGTTGGTGTTGGCTATTCATTGTTTCTATTTCACTGTGGGGATTTGATTTTCTATTAAATTGTGCGATAATTGTTTATTCTTCACATAAAAAATTTGTTTGAACACATTAGTGATGCACTCACATGTGTGAAATGTGTAACCCTGAATGCAATGGTTTCATTAATTTGTTTTGGGAAAATGATTCAGAAATCATGTCATGTTAATGCTTTACAAACATCAACATCTGATTAACCATTCATCATATTTACAAAATCTTTACAAAAATCAAGACATTCATAATTTTTACAAAAACAAAAGTCCGATTTTGATCAATCTTATAGTTGCAACCCCTTTAAGCTAAATCATGAGCTGCTCATTACCTATTGCATGTCCTGTTGCCAATAAGTATTTGAAGCTTTCTTTCACTAACTGTATTGACACTTCCAAATCTCTTGGCAACTCATTATGCAATATCAATGCATCCTTCTTCATATGTGGGATCTTGTACTTATTGCATCCCTTAACCTTTAAAACTTCTTGTATACATTATTGCAAAGTGATAAAAACCATATTCAATATCATACCTTCAAGTGTGTTGTAGCTAGTCAAAAATGTATGAATTAGGCCACTTGCATTTTTGCGAGCATGCTTTTGTTGTAGGCTTTTAATAGCCCTAAAGAATCCAAATTCTTGATATTCAGATTTGGACTATTTGTTGGTTGTTGCACCAATTTTATATTGAAGCCATCTGCATTAGCCACTGCCCTAAAATCTGGATCACAGTCAGAGTTATAAGGCATTGCATTATCCTACTGTATGTAAATGTTTTTACTAAAGAAAGAAGCCACTAAAACTTTATAGCTGGTACAAGTTGGAATTAAAATGAATAATTAGGTGCAGTACAACAATAATAATCTGCAAAGTAAAAATGCACCAACTTAAATCAGATTTTGATAAAATGTGCATGGCTGAAGTACAATTCATTTTGCATGCATTACAAGATAGAAATTCTAGACTTTTTCCTGCTTTACTAAGCAATCTTTTATCACTTGTTTTGTGATTGATTCAATAAATTTTATCATAGTTCGAGCGGGTCTTAATTTGTTGTTTCTCTTTGCTTTCACCTCTTTAGTAAATAGCCATATACATATTTTTCCATAAAATAGAACACTCCCTTCTTTTGAAAATATAAGGCGATAGACAACATACATAAACATGACCTTTGGGATGAATTTCTTGCTCTTGCAATATCTATATGAGTCTTCTTCTCTATAAGTCATGTAGTATCTGTGGGTATTCTTACTTAGGTAAAATTATTTCTCATCTATATGAATAACATTATCCATAGGCTTAAATATAAGACACTTCAACGCATTATCTAACTCAATGGCTTGTAAACTGAAACACATCCTTAACATTTTATTTGGAGTTGTCAATTTTTTGATTGCATTTGTGTGAACTCTGATAAGATTCTCTTTAACCCATCTACCCACAATTGATGCTCTCTGCAAGGTATCTAATTGCCCCTCTTTTCTGAAAAATCACATTTTCAATTATCTATTGGCTTACTTGGATTTTAGACCCTACTCTTTCATCTCCTTTTTTTTATAACTTTGATTACTCCAGTTATCGTTCTTTCTTTATTTGTAGCTTTTCGGATCTTTGAGATTGTTCTCTTACACACCTTGAACTTGGCAGCAGCGTCTGCAAATTTTCTATGTTGAAGTTTCCCTTCTATACAACTCTCAAGCAAAAAGTGCAAATATATCTAGTTTTAAACTTTCGCCAACATCTTTCTCTTTTCCTATCTTTTGTTTCTTTTATTTTTAGTGATAAATGTAGTGAATGTATGTTATTTATTGGTGATTTAAGTAGGAAAATAATGTAGTGATTTAAATTGCCACTAAGATTAAATTTTGGCGGCAATTACTTTTTAGTTTTGTAAATGGCCGAAATTTTTGTGTGATTTGAACTTTGAATTTGCCTTTTTTCTCTTTTGCTATTTTTCCTTTTTTCTTAAACTTAAATTGTTAATTTATTTACTAATTACACCATTAATATTCTTTATTACACCATGTCCGATCAAAACGTAACCAATTGACCGATGGAGTAGGAAGTAATGTATACTGAGAATGTCTTAAACTTAAATAAAAACTAATCCTAGCCATTTAATTTTTATAAACATACGGTTATGATGAAATAATAATAATAATTAATAAATTGATCCATTAACTTGTTCATAAGGTTAAAACAGTCATTTAATTTTTAGTTCATCATTACCCACGTTAATTTGTTTCACTCTCCTTCTCTATCCATATTCTAAATTTTAGTGTGTTTGAGGTTTCTATATAAACCTGCTACTGCACACTGTGCACATCTATAATAAAAACACCAGCACTTCAAAACACATAGATAATTAAAGACAAACATTGCTTCAAACCATTCGACGAAGAGGAGATGTTGATTTTCTCGAGCAAGAGTTGGAAAACCATCTCATTGATATCAGAGGTCAATTGGCGCCGCTTCTGCTTCTACACAAAGCAACCAAAAATTGTCATCTTAGAATGTTGTGTCTCCTGCTCACAAAGAATGTTGAAGCCGCTAGAGAGGAGCTGGGGACAACGATGATCACTAGTTTTGGACTTAACTGCGAAGATTGGAGACATTTCTATATTTAGAGGAATTTTGAATGCTGCACCAAATTTATGTCTACACCAAGGTAAATATGGATATACAACTCAACATTATGCTACCGAGGAAGGAAAAATAAAAATCATCACAGGCTACTCAAGGTATGTACTGATTTTATCACAATTGTCAATGACTGTGGGCAGGCCACACAAGTGCAATGAATTTTTTAAGCCAATGGAGAAAGAATGGTGGTGACAATTGGTCCATGTATTTCAAATTTGATAAATACTGAGATGTAACTCTGGAGACTCACAATGTCCTATTGGTGGTTGTTGCACTTATTGCAACTGCATGTTTTCAAGCTGGATTTAAGTCTCCGGTTGGCGAGACACCACAATTACCACCACCACTTCAAAGTTTCTTTCTGGGGGCACTTGTAGCCTCCTCCTTAGCATCCGCAACATGATACCATATAATATATTTGGGTTTTTTTTTACACTTTGGACCTTTCTTCAGCTTTGTGCAATATTACTTACATGATTGCACGATTTTCATTTACCCGTGAACTTAATCTGGCAATGGTGTCCATGATGGCTGCATAGGGTTTTGGGTGCGTTACAA
>JAPKLW010004302.1:17337-28602 GCA_026898455.1 Plectranthus barbatus
TGATGGCTGCATAGGGTTTTGGGTGCGTTACAATTATCAAACTTAGGAGCAAAGGAAAAGAGAAATGAGACTATCTTTTATTGTTTCTTGGCTTATTCCTACATTTGGGCCTAAGATGTCTGACAAAAGTTTGGAGTTGGTGTAAAACAAGGTACAATGTCATGGGTAGGGGATATGTGAGAGTCTTACGTGCCCAATTGCAATTAAGTGTAGTTTAATATTTTTTCGACTAAGTTTATCAGCAATTTGGCCAACCATCCTACCATTTTAATATTTAATTAATTTATCTTTCTTCCACATCATCAATTATCACCTCCAACCCATCCATAATGTTTTTGCAAAGTTTATCAATGACCACCCAACCATACTATATATAATTCTTTTATTTTATTTTATATAATCTAATTTTTAAAATAAAATATAAAGTAATTAATAAAATAAAATCATAGTGACTGCATTAAAAAATACAAAATACGTATAAAGAAATACTAAATTTCAATTTTAGTATAATTTAGTGTTTATATATATATTTGTTGATAATAAAAAATTATGAATTTTGATATATTTTATAATATTTTTAATTTTATTATTTGAAAGATATAAGAATTTTAGCATTACATTTATATAAAATTAATTTGACCAATAGAATGGAAACAAATGTCATCATTACATTTGTTCATTAATAATAAATTAAGGTGAGAGCCATCAACTATTGAGGTTGGAATGGAAAGGGTGACTCTTGACTTACAATTATACATCATTTTTTTTTAAAAAAAATTGATGTGGTGATGAATTGGTGGTTGGGTTAGGTTAAAATAGTTGTTAAACTTAGTCTTAATGCTGGATTTATGTATTAGTTTTTAAATTCCTGATTAATGTATTAGTTTTTTAATTTCTGACCGAATTATCAAGCAACATTATATGTATCTTCATATATATTATGTTTGTGGAAGTTTGGAACTTTGTAATTCTTCCCAGAATTCTTGAACTAGTGGTTTGACGTTTGTGAAAATCACAACTTGGAGAGAGCTACAATTTCTGTGTTCTTTCTAGGAAAGAAAGAACACCAATTCTAACTGCGAAGCTAAGAATCTCGTTTCTAGAGGATAGCACACGGTCGGCTAAGATTTAGCCTTGATGATCATATGTACGTTGGAGATCAGTTTTTAAATATAAAGGTCAATCAGTGAGAATGAGTAAATGTCTTTGAAGATCCAACAGTCGGCATAACCTCTTTTTTGGAAGATCTTCTAGAAAATGTAGCCGTTTAGAGATAATTTGAATTCGACCAATCCGATGTGTCCCATTTTTTTAAGTGAGCGGGGTTTTTTTTCAGATTTTCTGCGCCTGCTTCGTCCTTTTCTGACACAGGGTGTCGACATCCTACTTTTGTGTTAGAACGAATCTACCAGTCCGAGGAATCTAAACTGGTTGGAGCAACTTCAGACTTTAAGCAGTCTCCACTCATAAAGACTGATCTTCAAAGATTCCTCTAACTCAGCCCCATTATCTCTATGTGTGAATGGAAGCTAGATTTGTAAATTGGTGAAGATTTGATTCGTCAGCTCCAAAGTGGAAGTTAGTTTCTTCTGACTCTTCACACTATGCAAACTGGGTTTATGAATTCCAGTCCCAGTTTGTCTTGATCAGCTTCATCAGTTCTATTACAACTCGATACTCATCCTGACATGACACTATAAATTTGTACGAACTAAACTAATCTAGAGACACTCTTAACTTGGTGGTTTCTATACACTTTTTTGACACATCAAAATAATAATTAGGTAAGAATACTTCCTAACACATTTCATTTAAACTACCAACCTACAAATATTTATTTTGAATCTACGAGGTTGGTGAAGTTGGTGAATTTGCAATGAATTCAACTCTGTAAAATCATTTGTGTTCATTTGTATACTTTCTTTTTCGAAAACTCTCTTGTTTTCTCTGAAATCTCTTTCTAGTTACATATATAGTTTTTTAATACATTCGACGAAGATTTTGCTTTTTAGTCTCCAAAGTATGTTTTCTTTTAAGTATTTGTTTGTTATATTGCATATTATGAGGACATATTTGTTCAAATATGCAGAGAAGTTTATGAACATTTAGTATGAGTTTTGCATGCATTTAATATATTATAATGAGGACATTTGTTACAATTTGACAATTTGACTAAATAGCTTGTTAATTTCAAATTTATAAGATATTTTAGGATTATGTAGGGTTTTTGGTAAAAATGAGTTGAGATAAACATGAAATTAGATCTCAAAATAGTTTGATTTGCTTTAAATTGTACGAATTTAAGATCTCGATATATCACATTACATATTCGAGAACTTGAATTGAGAATCTACTATTTTTCGTACTTTTATAGTATTTTTATTTTTCTTTTTCTTTCATGTCTTATCAGCATTTAAGCATACGTTACGACGGTGCATGGGATATATTCGACTATGTGGGCGGCAATGAGCAATTTATATGTTTGAGGCATGATCGGATCTCCTGCAATGCAATTTTGGTTTCACAATATAATGCACTGCGATCTCCTCACCACAAATTATTGTTTTTTCTACATGGATTGTATTTTCGGGGACTCGAGGCTAGTTAAAGGTGGGCTAAATAATGATGAATATATAATGGGATGTTCTCTGAAAATAGTATTGATACAATTATTTATGTGGCGAAGAAATTAAAATAGCATCAATCGAAATTGAGGAACCCGAGTCACACCTATTTGTTAGATCATCACGTCCATGTCTGAGTATCTCTTTAGTTAATGATTTCAAAGACGAGGATGAGGTCGTATCTACTAATGATGATGATGGTGAGGGCAAGGAAAAAGAGGAGGATGGTCGAAATAGGTTGTTGGAATCCTTGGTGAGTGATTTTTCTAGATGAATTTTAGTTCCTGGGCGATTGAATCATATAGTAGTTTATCTGACCGTAATTTGTGCTGATCGGTGCATATAAATCGGGATGGAGGTGCAAATGAGAAGGAAGTAAGAAACCAGATACTTCCTTTGATCGAGATTGATATTCCTGAGCCTTTAGAGTGGATCGTGTTGGTAGAACGGACCCCTGTTGAGCTATGCATTGGAGTCATATTTAATAATAAGATGAACTAGAGATTGTCGTAGGACTCTGTAATGTGCATCATAGATTGGAATACTCCACAGAGAGGTCTTGCACCTACTGCCTCAACTTCTGATGCAAGCATGAGAGTGGATGTCCATTTAAACTACGGGCACACCAATCCATATGTGTTTGGAGAGTATTCAAGTATGATTTGATGCACAATTATCACATGAACATTGATAGTGTTGCTCCCCATCGTGTTCCCGGAGAGTGGGGGTAAGTATTTCTCGAGTAAGTTGGCCATTGAAGGCACTATTTTGAAGCCAAATGAGATGATATTTGAGTTGTTGAATCAGTTCAGCATCAAAACTAATTACAACTTTGCTCTGCGTGCGAGAAACATAGCCATTGCGATTGTGTTTGGTAAGTGGGAGAAGTCTTATGCAATGATGTTAGGCTACTTATACATGCTACAGTCTCGTAACCCAGACACAATGTATGTTATATCTACTTCTTCAGACAACTTGTTCAATCACATGTTTCTCATTGTTTTGCCTTGCATCGAGATATTTCACAGCTACATGCACCCAGTGATTGTTGTAGATGGCATACATCTCAAGGTGAAGAATAAAAAAATATTGTTCATTGTAATGACAAAAAATGACAACGAGCAGTTATTTCCTCTTGTTATTGGGATTGGCCCCATAGAGGATACACATATTATTTGCTATTACCACTTGACGAACAACATGTTGAGGTACGATCCTCATGTCGGTGTTGTTTTACAAGATGCACTCTACTGTTATCGGAGTACTCCCATGCCCATGGATTTTGAGTACATTTCGAGCTCTTGAAATCCATGATTTCCAGAGCTCAAAATCAATCAGCCGGGGAATCGTCATTGTTGCTAAAAAATAATCTATTTTTCAGTCAAAATCAATCCATTTCACCATTTTTATGCAGAAATCAAGTTAAACAATGATAATCATTTAAAACTTCAACAAAAAACAGTAACAGGATAAATAACGAAAAAATTTTGAATTAAATATGCAAAATCTCACCAAAAAAAAAAAGAAAAATTAACTTACCTAATTTTCTTCTTGGTGTTTGCGGGACATCCTTGTGTGAGTCTTCCAGAGCTTTTGGTGTCGTGTTGTAATTGGAGCTCGGGCAGATGCGAGAACTATAGGCCGGTGGGGGGGTGAGAGTTTGCTGGCAAAAATGGAGCGACGACGTAGGCGAGAGGGTGCAGCGACGAGGGATGTGTGCCAAAATTGAGAAACCGGGCGTGTGTCACTGTAGATGGTGGAGGGGGCAAGAGGCTGTGGCAGCTGGGTCGAGTCGTCGAGAGGGAGAACGGTTTTCGAGAGAGTGAAAGTGTGAAGTGGGTGGTTGGGGTTGATTGAGATAATACTAAAAATAAATTAATGCATAACCAATCAAAAAATCCAATTCTCTTAATTTTATTTCGATTCTCTCTTGACTATAAAACTTATATTTAAGAGTGAATTTTAAAATTTTTTTAAGGAGAGTGGAAATATAAATTTCTCTCCCTATATTTTATATAAAATCCTTTAAATAATTTTTTTTTGAGATTTGATAAGAAAATAGTCTTACATTTGGTAAATCTAACTACGCAGCTTACATATAAATTGATGAATGAATGATTTTGGGTAGATCGATATGCACGATTTATTAATGTAATAGTATATTTAAACGTTTGATTGTGATATTAATTAAAAGAGCCCGAGTTGCAATAATTCTTCATGAACCAACAGACCTAATTTTATTCAATGTTAAACATACGTATATAAATGATTTGCAGTTGATTGTACTTTAATTTTGAAAAAATTAACAAATTATTATCACATAATAATTAATACATAATTAATCTACTTTACTCCATATGCATAAGAATTTCCTAAAAAAAAAGTAAAACATATAGATGAGAAATACCAACTAAGCCACATTTATTTTAATGGTACCCATAAACAAAGCAATATTAAAATGGGTGCAATACTAATTAATTTAAACACACAACTTACATGTTCTTATAAAAGTTCGAGTCCATGATTTATTAGTTATAGGTAGAGTGCTTTCACCAATACATCATGAACAAAAGACATTAAAAGAAATGTTTTTAAAATTCAATCAAGGTGAGAAACTTATGACATGAGATATAACAAGTAATTGGGAAATGGGCTGAATAGAAATTTTAATGTTTCTACACAGTAATAAGTTTTTGGGAAAACTATGAAATTAAAAATACCCTTTATTATAAAAAATATCCTAAAATTTTTCATATCACGGAATTATATCCTAATGTTTGATTCTATCAATTAAAAACACCTTACATCGCTAACAGTGTTAAAATTCTGATGAATTATACGTTATTTTAATAAAATATATGCCACATATATACCAAAAAAAATGTCACATTATTTAATGAATGATTCATCAAAATTTTAACACCATTAACGATTGATGGTATTTTAGTTACAATTATGTCTCTCTCCAACACTCAAACATTCATTTTGTAAGTTTTAATAATATTTGATTTGTGAATAAATTTGATAAGTAAGTTATTTAAAAATATGAAATTATTAGCTTATATTTGTAATTACAATCAAAATAATTAAGTAGAATAATTTATTTATTAACTATCCTAATTATAAGAAATTAATAATTTGAGTAGATGCAATTTTTTTTATATTATTTTGTGAATAGAATGACTTATATTTGGAAAAAGATTGATTAATAATTACATATAAATATAAGTTTAGAAAAATCGTCTATACTCAACTGAAGCTATGAAGTTTATGCAAATTAAAGTTACAATCCGTAAGAGAATAAAGCCCATTTACAAAGCTTCTTGGGCCTGAAGCGTGCGGAGAAGGACCAGCCCGGCCCATATCTGAGCTGTTGCCTTCATTTTTTTTTTTAATTCTCAACTACAATAATAAAAAAAATGAAATTAAACTTAAATACTCATGGTTTTTTAAATTTAGTTTTAATTTTATGTTTGGTGTTGTTCCCTTTTGTTTATTTTCAATTTTCAGAATTGTATTTGGTTTTAGAATTTATTAAACATTAGAACTTTAAAAAAAATGGAACATAGGAAAATACGAATTCCAAAAGTTAATGATTCCTACACCTGATTTTTGTGTTAATTCCCTATGTTATTAAATCTTGTATATTTAAAATAATTTATTCGTATCATGTATTTGATAGGTGAGGAAATGACACGTCCAATCCAATTCCATTCTTTATCTAATTTCATTAATTTGCCAACCCTACTCTCAATAAGTATTGTGTCTAAATATGTATTTCCATTAAAAAAATTTGTCCAGTTATGTAAGTGTGTGTTTTTACATGTGAGGTAAAACTAAACTCTTCGAATAATATAAGAAATTAATAATTTTAGTTATAAATATCGATATTTGCTTATATTATTTTATTCTATTATTATTTATTAGGAGCAGTGGAAGAAGATGAAAGGAAATTAGATATTAATGTGTATTTTCTGATTTTATTATTTAATTTTTCACTTAAATAATCAATGAGAGACGTTGGACATTTTTGCTTTAATAAAATAGCAGAAAAAAAGTGGTGAGATTCTGTTACGAATCTATAACTCGAATGCCACGCGCTTGGTTCGGAACCATCGTCTTCCGACACGTGCCGTGGTGGCCCAACGGCCATCGCCGTTTCGCAATCCTCTCTGTTCTCAGAATTTTTTTTTTCAGTTTTTTAAAGATTATGGAATCGATCGAGCGCGCATTAGTTAGATTTGACTGATGCATAACTAGTAAGAGTTTTTTTTTTCCTGGTGCCTAAGCTATGAAAATCACATTCTTAATGATTTTATGAGTGTTGGTTCTGTCGATTTCTGTGGATATGGCTGAAATTTGTGACGAAGAATTTACGTATCGAGAGTAATGGTGAGTGGAAACTGGATGGAATAGGAGAGGAGGGTGGTTGATGTTATTCACTCTTTCTATCTCTAGAATGAGTTTTCTCTCTCTAGTGTAAGTGTAAGTAGTGTAACGATTTTTGATCTTATACTGGAACAATGAAGAAGATGGATAATTGGAATTTATTCGTGTATGTGACTATGTGAGTATATCTGAGTTTGATCTTTCTTTCTCAAATTCTTGAAATAGATAGAGATGGGGGCATGTGTTTCTCGGCAGAAAACTGCGTCGGGGGAAATTCGGAGGTTCGAGGAAGAAGAAGATTAGAAGAAGAAGGGTAGAAAGACAAGAAGGTCTTTGAAGAGGAGGCTCCATTCAGGTCTAATCGATTGTGGGATAGAGTAGAATTTTCCATCTTTGCCTTTCATTCGACCTTTCATCAACCCAACTTTTCAAGGTTCAATTATTTTTTCAGAGCAACGATTTTTATATAGCAGTATCTTATTTCATTGTGAATAATTTGAATGATTTAGTATCGATTCACTCATTATTGAGTAGTTAGTAACAGATAATGTTGTCTTGCACTTTTCGGATTTCAAGAAACTTTGATTTTCACTCGATCCGTTGGTGGTGAAACTTCTTTATTAATCTTAAAGCTTCTATTGAAACCTAAGTGCTAGGGTTATAAATATGAGTATGAGCAGGGCAAACTTTTCCATCCAATTTGCTTTAAGCTCTTAGTTTGAAGATGGAATTCTTTAGTCTTAATTATCGTGTAAGGTTTGCCAGAATTGTTTCGATGACTTGGCAGCGCCTCATGGTTTGAATTCTGCTGCAGTGTTTGAATCTAACTGGAGTGATGAAGATTTCCGAAGCCTTCCAGATGGTAATGGTATGTTGGTGTATTCGAGGAGCATCTCATTCATTTCTTCATTATGATTAAACAGTGATATATTTGTATAGATATTCGTGACTTTGATGAACTAGCTTTGTTCCCCTCAGTCAGATACGTCTCACAACTCCGATGTCTACTACTAGTGCTTCTGGTATCAGAGTGAGAAATGATGGTCTAGTAAGGAGGAAGAATTCATTGGATCTTCCAAACAACTGTTACCCCCATTGAAAGGAGGAGATCCCTTAGCTCTACCCCTTCCAGTGCAAGAGAAAAGACCTCTTTGAAGCTCCCTCTCAAATGGAAGGAAGAGCATACTGCAACCACTTTATGTGAGTGCGTGTCTGTTTATATTTAGTACTCTGAACTGCATTCTGACCCGAAGATTGGTCATTAGTTCACTTGACTATATTGAATTTCATCAGTTACGTATAAGCTGAAACTGATATTCCAAGGTAATAACTACTCATTTCTGGTCTTACAGATATTCCAAGGTGAAACTAAACTGATGGATTGTACTTGCAGCTTTCTGAAATTCCAAGGATATTGCAGCGCATTTTCAAGAAAACATCCCATCTCTTGCACTTTTTAGCATCTAGACACTTGTTGGACAAATATCTTTTTCTTTTGAAATTTGTTATCGTGTCATGTCATGTCGACAAAGTAGAAAAAGTTGAACATCTCCCCATGGATACAGTTGCGCCTTTCAGGGAAAGATTAAAGATATTATTAGGATGGACGACCCTACCTCTAAGTGCTTGCCTGCTCTTTCTCCTCCTCAACATGATTTTTACTCTGTAATTTGGCCTCAGTCAAATTTCTTAGATTTTGTTCACTCTCTTTTCTTGCTGCAGGGTGAAATTATTTCCAGACATGCACAGATTCAGCTACGTTTCCAGGAAATGCCGAGGTTCGAGACATTCTTCGACAGGCTAAAGCCGTGTGAGCTGGATTTTGGGTTAACGATTCTGGCAAGTAACACAACATATTTATACCTGAGTTGCCAGAACAGATGTTGTGTTGTATATGATTAAACAAAATTGATTATGTAAAGTATCAACAACTAATTGGGTTTTTGGTCTAAGCATCATAGATTATAGCAAATAAATGATTTTGGGATAAAATGTTGTTGCTGCCTCTTTGCCTGTTCAACATGATAGAATGTTGTAGCGACAACATTGCGTTGCTAGCCATTGCCCAACCTTCTTCAAACTTCGGATTAAACTTCGGATTTTTTCTTTCTTTCTTGGGTATGAAAATGATTACAAAGGTTTCGATTTAGCGTTTAAGAGAGACAAAATAATGGACTTGAATCTTTTTTATTTTTTCAATGAGAAATATGAAAATCCGACACATTAAAACTCAATGTGAAATAAATGCATATTCATTCCTTTCTCCAAAATAATACATATTCAATCTCTAATGCCTAAATTATATCAAATAATTGTAGCTGGAAATTGTTTGTCTTTGTAAATCAACAGCCTTATAAACGGCTTTATTGAAGTATCTTTATATATATGAGAGAGGCATGCATTCTCTATTTTAAAGTGTGTATGCCAAAATTCGTTCAACTGCGGCGATTCAAACTGCTTAGAAAGCTAGCAGCCCATAACTTGTTTCGCTTTGGCGAGCGGCTTCTCCGCAACCGTGCCGTCGTTTCCGGCGAGCGCTCTGTACTTATCTTTCCTCGTGAAGCTCGTGCACTCGTACGAAAGCGTGGCGGCGATCACCCTCTGTATGTAATTCGCCACTTCAATGCTCGCTTTGCCGGCGCCGCACGTCAGTTCGCTCGGCAGCTTGTTCAAGAACGTCACCTCGTAAGCCGGGCTCGGGTTCATGAAGAAGTAGAACGGGTCCATCCCCTTCCACCCGCGCGCCGTGGTGCCGTGGAACATGCTCATGCGGTTCACCATAGCAACCGGCACCAGCTCGTCTGTGAGCTCCGCGAACAGGGAGGAGAACCGGAGGAGGAAGGGCTCGCGACAGGTAGTGCCCTCGGGGCAGAGGGCGAGGTCGCCTTCTTGTAATAGCTGCTTGATCATGGCGGCGTCGGTTGCGCGGTCGCGGCTGAGGCGGACGGTCTTGATGGGGGAGATGATCTCGGAGAGGCGGGAAACGGAGTAGGTGACGGCGGGTATGGGGCGGCCGAGGGCGGTGGAGAGGAAGATGGGGTCGAGGAGGGTGCGGTGGGAGCAGATGAAGAGGACGCCGGAGTTGGACGAAGACTTGGAAACGGGCGGCGGAGGAGTGCCCTTGACGGTGACCCGGACACCGAGCGCCCAAAATGCGTAGTAGACGAGCGGCATGGGGAGGAGAGATCCGGCGGCGATACGCAGGCAGGCGAGGAGGAAGCCAACGGGGAGCCACAGGATAATGAGCAGAGCGAGAAAAGGGCCGGGCTTCTGCACGAGGCGGCCGTCGTGGAATATCACCGGTTTTGGAAGCTTGTCGACGCTCACCGCCTTCACTTCCGGCTTTGCTGCCACAATGTAACTTTCCTGCATTTTCATTACTTCAATTTAAACGCAATGCAATTGTTTTCGTTAAAAAAAAAAAGAGTCTCATTTTCACATTTTTTTTAATGGAATTGGTAAGAAAATGAATTTGAAAAGTGTAGGAAATTAAAGAAATTAAAAGAGAATGAAGAAATTGAACATACCTTGCATAAACTCATGAAAGGAAAATCAGTGTGCCTGTCGCCCAATCCAATATCAGGCGTCACGCCGCCGAACGCCGCCGTAAGCGCGTTGGCCTTATTCTTCCCGACCAGAACCCCCGGCGACTTCACAAACCCGGTGGCTCGTCCTCTATAAGTGGAAATCTCAGTCCCCAACACCAAATCCGCCCCCAAAAACTCCTTGAGGAACGCCTCCACCATAATCCTCGGGTTCGCCGTCAGCACGCACCGCTTCCCGCACGCCGAGAACACCCGCCACGACTCCGGGTGGAGGTCCGCCGAGTAAAATTTTGGCAGGACTGCACGCGCCACCGATTCTATATCGGAGACCCGCATCCCGGCGAACGTCGCGAAGACCAGCACGCTGATTCCCGCGGACTCCGATATGAAGTAGTAGAAAATCCCGGCGAGAGGCGACAGCAGAAGCAGGAAGAGAAGGCGCAGAGCTCCACCGACTTCGAAAGCCACCAATGCAAAGTAAGGGAAGGAGCTCCTCCCCCTCAGCAGAGTCCCGTCCATGTCCGCCACGACGGCGTCGTTTTCTCTCCCGATCGACGCGCATTCATGCACGCCTGGAAAAGCCGCCTTCGCCGCCGCCATGATCTCCTAAATATTAAATTATTATTGTTATAATTACTGTTCAAGAAAGAGAGAGAGTTTCTTGAGCAGTTGAAAGCTTCGTGGTTGAGGCGGAGGGTGTGATATAC
>JAPKLW010004303.1:4074-28601 GCA_026898455.1 Plectranthus barbatus
GCAGCTCGTCTCCTTCCTCTGCCTCAAGCACGTTCCGGTTCCAGCTCAGAAATCTCCCCCCAGCTCGATTGTATGGTGATGGAAAAGTGTGATTCTCCTATTCTTTCTCTCTCCCTTGGGCTTTTATATCCCTCCCCAATTCTAGGTTTCCCTTTTTAGTAACATTCCCCAAATTGTCCTTGGGAAAAAGGGCTGAAATTAATCTATTTTCACACTCCCACATCAGCAAAAATAGCATTATCCACATCATGCCCGAATTTTGACCAAGTTGACTGGGACTGGTTCAGCTCAACGTGCTACAGCATCTGCTTTCCTTTGCTCCAGCATAGACTTTGAAAACAAGGCAATTTCCTGCACGACAAACTCACTCCAAATCCTCCAAAAACAACGTTATTTACTCCAAAACATGAATTAAACATGAAAGGACTCGAACAACTAAATACAAGACTAAAACAATACTTATTTGGTTAAACATATACGAAAGACTCTCTAAACGAACTAAAATAAAAGAGAATATAACTCTTTTTCAAGAGTTGTCATCTGCCCCTGCCAATCTTGAACAAATTTGTGAAACAGGAAGAAACTACTCTTTCCATGGTTAATTTTTTGTCCCGAGACATAAACATAATGATCCAAGCACTGAAGAAGCCGAGTCACAGAGCAAGGACTACTCTGGGAGAAGATGATGATGTCATCTGCATAGGAGAGATGCGAGACTGGGAAGCCATGTTTTCGGGTATGGAACTGCATATCATGATCCAAGAGAATGAGCTTGTCCAAGATCCTGGACAAATAATCAGAAGCAATGACAAACAACGAAGGAGAGAGAGGATCTCCTTGTCGAAGCCCCCGAGAAGACTGAAAGAAGCCAGCAGAGGTGCCGTTGACAAGAACAGAGAACCAACAGTGACTGATGCATCTACGAATCATATCAGTCCATTGATCAGGGAAACCCATGTGGCTAAGAGCACTCAAGAGAAAGGGCCATTGGACACGATCATACTTGCTCTTCAATTCATCTTCATCTTCCATCTACAAATTATTCATAAGTTTGTTGCAAACTAAAGCATGGGAGCAAGATCAGGAGAAGTAGAATCAAAATCTTTGAAATTGTTCCAAAGTGATTAATGTTGATATCGAATTTTGCTAGTCTCTTTTTAAAGAATACTTGAATAAAAATGGAAGAACTAACCAATGTGGGAAGTGCAATTAATAGAGTAAACACAATCAATAAATGTTGTAAATTTAATGTTTTTATTGCTTATTGCTTTTAGGAACTATAACGTGTCCAAATACAATTAACGAGGCTGTATTTATAGGGTCCCAATAAGTAGATGTATCTATTAGCGAATTAATACAACTCTTAAACTGAAGCAGTTCCCCGAACAATCGTGACTCCTCAGCTATGGCTCTCGAGTCATTGCACCTAACCACTTCTTCGACCTCATGATACGGATTTGTCGAACGAGTCCTTCGTTCTTGAAAGGCTTCGTTCTTGAAAGTCCTTCGGCCAAGATACACCACAATCGAGGAACTTGTGCATTTCCTTATGTTAGCAATTTGTTGGGTTTTTCGGGTTTTCTTCTTTGATGGACCTGGAAATGGGTCTACGCACTTTTGGGTCACAACAATAGCCCCTCGAGCTTGCTCGAACTAATAAGAAGTGAAACGAAGCTGAAGCAACAAATTCAACCTGTAGCCGTTTGTTTGCCCTATAATAATCAAAGAAGAAAAAATGTTTCCCTACCTCGAACCGTAGTCCGCGGATCTTTAGAAAATAGAAGAATTCCCTCATCCCGAACCACGGTTCTCGATGTTAGGAAGGTTTGAGTGTTTTCACGCATTTTTGTTTCAATCGTGTTTTGATCGGGGATCATCCATAGATTTTGTCTAAGGAATCACCCAAGGTCCGATGTTAGCTAAACCCGACCCTAGTACGTAAAGCATACTTTTCGCAGAATTTTTAGCGCACTTTAATATTAGCACTACTAATTGAATGGGGAGCGACCCCGTGCCCGTAGGCACCCCGCGTCACATTTTATCTAGTATATGATCACATACTAGACATTCATTCAATTTCACGAGATCATCGAAGAGTTGTTTGAGAAAGGGCGGCTTGACCACTTTTCTCTCCATTCTTCGAAGTCTGCTGGGTGGCCAAGGGCATTTGGCTTTTCCAAAGTACTTTTTCGGAATATGAATGAAGTTTTTTTGGATGATAAGGTGCTCAAAGAGCTCTTGTCCGAATCAACTTTGAACTTTGAGATTGCCGCTCGGAAATAGTTAAAATTCCTCGAACGGGATTTTTAAATTTTGATAGCATTAAATATAGGGACACGTGTCACACTTGGATTTGACCTATTCAAATGAGTCACTGTGGACCGAGGCTCCCCGCATATTTCATTTTTAACCTTTTACTTTCATCTGAGTGCCTCAGAAACCTCTTCGGCAAGCTTTTCGTGCTTCTTTGAACAGACTTTGGGTTAGTTTTTTCTTTATCACCGAGTTTAATCATGATTAATAGTAGTAGCAATAGCGATAATAGTAGTGGGGACCCTCAAACCTTCTCCTCGGCGAATGCTCATCATAACTCTCATGATTTGTCTATTTCTCTAGACGTATCATCAAGCTTAGCCCCTCGGTATTTTTCCACCTTACTAGAATCAGAATTTTAAGGGAGCCTTAGTAGATACAGTTTCAGATACTGACAATGTGGTCCTTCATGCTATTTTTAAACATTTTGACCTTTCAGTAAGGTTAAATCTAATTGCTTCCGATTCGGAACACCGACCACATAGGCCTCCCTACGGTTTTAGGCCTTTTCGTGTAGATAATTTCAATTAGGTATTCGACTTCCCCTTCATCCTCTTTTGTATCTAATCTCGAGCTGTATAACATTGCCCCCATCCAATTTTCTCCTCTTGCCTGGTGCCATATGATTGAAACCCTATTAATATTTAATGATGCTGGGCTCAAAGAGTCGACTACTCGAGAATGGGTCGAGCTTTATAACCTTGTCCAAAAGAGCAAGCAAGATTACTATTTTTTCTTGAAGCACTCAAAAAACCTGAAGGCCCTTGTGAAGGGCACCAAGCGAACTCCAAGAAATGGGTTCAGGAATTTTTCTATGTACATATTCCCGACATGTACCACGAGCTCAGTGGGATTCTTCAAACTCTTAACCACACATTTCACTCCCTTCTCGAATTGTATTCTTGGAATCTCATGAGCTGACTTTTTCTTTTATGCAGGATAAAAAAGATCCATTTTGTCAGAGGAGGACCAAAGAAGGATTTATAAAGCCTACAACTTCAAAATGTGGCATTTTGACAGCCTTTTTCGTAACCGTTGGGTGGACAGAAAAGGAATTCACGATTCGATGGAAAAACTCACCCCAGAAGAGCTGACCAAAGGGGGGTGTCCGACTCTTGTTTGGTGGTTCGGTGGGGCAGATCATTGGAAAATTCTAGACTATTGTAAAACAGCAATGCAAATAAATTTATAAAACCCAAAGGTTATCGAACCCAAGGAAAAAGTGCATCAAAATTATCTTATGTATTGAACATCGTTTGTCAATCTGTTGTTTGAGAAAATAAGTTTTCAAAAGGTTTTGGCGCTCAGAAAATAACTTTAGAATATAATTCAAGTAAATAAAAACACAGATCCTAGGGACTTCAACCAAAATGGATAACATGCATGAAATAACTAATTCAAACCCAAAAAGATTATATGGCGGAAAATATGTTAATATGGACTCAATTCCTTGGTCTGGCAATTGAATCCTAGATTATTAATAAGTGATTATCTCCTCCCAATATAAAAAACATCTATTAATCAATCCCAATACTCATGCAGATTAATCCCTACAATCCCTTTCTTCTTTTTAGGACAGAAAAATAATTATATTAAACTCTTTCTTCCTATTGTTGATTTTCTCTTCTCGGTCCTTCAATTAACAACTAAAATCTATTTCAATTTTTATTTCTCGATCCTTCAATTGTAAATAGATTTGAAAATAAATCAAAGAGTTTAAACCAATTTATTAGGGTTTGAATAATTGAATCAATACATGAAATCAGATAAAGAAACCCTAGAACCTACTAAAGTTTCTAGTCAGACATAGTAAAAGTAAATATTAAAATAAAACGCTTAAATTGCATTAAAGAAAACTTATGAGAAATTAAAGTACAAAAAAATAAAGTCTTGTTCCAAATCCTCAATGCTAAAATTCTTGAAATTCAAAAGAAATTGAATAATCAACTCAATAATGAAATAAAACCTAATTCATGAGTTTATATAGTAGTAGGGTTAGGCCTAGTGATTCTGAATTTTTGGGATAAGTTGGATATGACAATGTATCATCAAATCTCGACCTTGAACTTAAAAATTCGTGTCACAATGTCCCAGTTATTTGCGTTGATCGACATGGAGTTGCATCGGTCGACTTGAATCTCTCCACCTCGACCTCACTTCGCTCGACACTATCCCCACGTCGACAACCTCTGCATCGATTGACATGTATATGCATCGGTCGATGCAGACTTGTTCCTTTAATTCTTAGGCCTCCCCACATGTGTCGATAGATACACTTGTGTGTCGGTCAAATGAAGACTTTTGTGGCAGAATTCTTCATCTTTTCTTAAACTTCTCTCCCTTTTGATGTATTTTCATTCAAAATCGAGCACCACAAGCATAATACCCACTAAAACATACTCATGTTCAATTATTAAACTAAAATGAATAAAAATGAATAAAAGAAATAAGAAAATAGTGCGATAAGTGAGTGTAAATACGAGCTTATAAATTCCCCAAACTTAAACACTTTATTGTCCTCAATCAATTGAAAGAATGAATCAAAGGCTCAAGTAGTTGAAAAGTGCAATGACTCACAAGATTCATCACAATCAAAACCAATAATCCTCATCACACCAACACTTTGAAAGAATAGTAAAATCAATAAACCGTGGAAAACTCACAGGGAAAGTGTTTTACTTATTCACTCAAGTGCTTAGGGTTGAATATGAGAACTCACAAGTCATGCAAATTAAGTTCTACCATAAGCTAGCAAACATTCTGATTTCTCCACTGCAAATATATGCACACAAGACAAACGGCTAAAGTAATAAAAGACAATTCACGTTGTCTATTGTAGACTCTAATCCTACAAAATTTCCTTCCCTGGTTTCAGATCTTGTTGCCTACATCAGCTCCCAATTCTCTAGTTTGCTGCTAGCAACCTATGATCTTGTGGTGTGTTGTGATCTGAGAACCAGAGGGGTATTCATAGGAAATTATGATCCTTAATGGGCTTGAGCTTTTCATGGGCCATACCAGGGACCAGTATGGAAATAGCAAAGAAGACCTATCACTTAATTAATTCACATATTACACACATAATATAATTATTAATTAATTAATATTTATTCATGCCACCAGAGAATCAATAATGTCCTACTTCTTTGTTACCACGTTATGAGGAACGGGTTGCATGGGCTCGGTATATCTTCATATTTAAGGTTACGTACATTAATTAATTAATTTAGGCTTTGATAAGCCTACAAATTAATTAACATCTTTTATTCCTAAATGATGCAGTTGCCAACCTCCAGCCATGACCTATGAGAAAATCAGAACTGCCCCCTGAATTCTCTAAGGTTGTAATGGCTCCTCTTGAACTATAAAAGAGGAGTAATTAGGTTATTTTTAGCACAGTTTTTGCCTCTTTTACACTAGTGCTCTAGAAAATTTGAGATTCGCGCTTTATTTTTCATCATCAAATTGTGTTATGTCATCGTTCATTGGCCATTTTCCTCTTATTTTTTATAAGTTTCGAGCATTGGTATTTCATCTCAAATCAAACCTCAACAATTTGGCGCCCACCGTGGGGCCCTTGGAATGATAATTTAGTATGTTTTGCAAGAAATAGCCGAAGAACAGGTTCCAGCAGGAAGCTCGAGCACTGAAAGCTACCAACCCGAAGGGCAGAGATCATGGAAAATAGTGGAGGAGCCCTCCAAGACCTCCTCCGAATGATGGATCAAGGCCCTAGCACGGCAAATGGTGTTGAGCTTTCCCCAGCCACATCCATCCTCAATTAGCAACCCAAACGTGGCACAGCTGATGATCCAAATGAGGATGGCGCAGCAAGAAATTGCAAAGATTAACTAGCACATGGAGGTCATGACAAGGACCAACTATGCGTTACAGGAGGAGAACCACCACCTAAGGGCAGCAAGACCCTTAGCGGATCAGCAACCCAAGGTTACAGACCCAGAGAGCTCCACGCGAACCCCTCCAATCACTCCTAGAAACTTGAACCGAAACTTTGACCACAACACAAACGACCGCGACCAGCATCCCCCACTGGATACCAGAGCAAGGCCCGGGTCTTGGGCTAGCACTAAAGATGCTCCAATGATCGTTGAAATGGCCATGAGCTTGATCAAAGAAAACATCAAGAGCCGAATGAACTAACTTTGAGTCCCTGCTGGCGCGCATCCTTGGGTGCCTCCTCTAGAAAAGAATATCGCGAGGGAGATTTGTGTGGATTCCCTCTTTACTCCCGAAATAGCCAACATCGAAATCCTGGCTAGGTTCGTTTCGCCAAACTTCATCCCCTATGATGGGACCTCGGACCTAGAAAACCACATCGTCAATTATAAGCAGAAGATGTTCACCGCGTTGATACCCGTGGACATGCGAGAAGCTTGAATATGCAAGAACTTCGGGTCCAGCCTAACGGGACCCGCTTTAGAATGGTTCGTGAGTTTGCCCCGTGGGTCCATATCCACATACATGGAACTGCACCAACTCTTACAACATCAATACAATATCACTTGGAAGTTAGAAAAGCACCTAGACGAGCTATATGACGTAATCCAAAAGCCTAGAGAGTCCCTTCATTCGTACGTGGACACTTCAACAAGGACTTGGTCAGCATTTCAAACTACCCACAATATACAGCGGTCGGGGCCTTCTAAAAAAGTCTAGACATGGATTCTGACTTATACAAAGAACTGATGTTGTACCCCTGCCAAATGTTGGTTGACACACTAAATAAGGTTGTGGCTCGTATTAAGTGGGAAGATGACAAACCTTACCGAGTGCCATATGGAACACCTTCGAAGTGATAAGTCATGAGAGGAAGAGAGGATCGACACAACCCCCGCGACAGAAAAGAAGCCAGACTATCCCTTACACTCGGCCAGCGCGACCCAGCACCCCCTACGTGCCAGATTACATGTTGACTATTGGACCATCAAATATGGTCAACAATGTGCAAAAACAGATGCCAGGGCCTGTAACATGGTCACTGAAGATGATGATTCAAAGAAATTCTATGAGTTTCATAATGACCATGTGCACCGGACAGAGGAATGTAGAGCTTTGAGGATCGAGGTTCTTGAGCTGCTAAAGAAGGGGATTCTCTTGGAGTACCTCTCCACCAAGGGTAAGAAAACCTAAACCCATGGGAAGAACATTCCTAATTAAAAAAAAAAAGATGACCCACCACCACCAGCTTTGCCAACATTGGGGAAAATTTTACATTACATTGTCGGAGGCTCAGAGGTCAGCAGCATAAACCGAGTATCAACAAAGAAGGTATGTCGCGCAGCCAGAAATGTTGATAACATACCATGAAAAAAACTGGAGCATGAAGTAATAGAGTTCACAAGCAATGAATCACCAGGGCTCCACCACCCCTACCACGACGCGCTGGTGATCTCGCTCTCCATCTTGAATTGACGAGTACAACGAATACTAGTAGATAATGGAAGCTCGACAAACGTATTTTTTCTACATGCCTTCAAGAAAATGAGCATCCCTGAGTCAAAGTTGGTAGGGAATATCACCCATTTAATTGGATTCAATGGAGAAAAGATGAACACTCTAGGAGGCATTTGCTTTCCGATATACTGTGGAGGGGAGCATTTGGAACTCACCTTCCAGGTGGTTGATGCGCCGCCAGCATACAACACGATCCTGGGAAGACCCTTGTTACACAAAATCCAGGTTGTCCCATCAATGTACCACCAAGTGGTAAAATCCCCCACGAGATGGGGGAATCCATACCATACACGACAAGTAAATGGCATCGAGGGAGTGCTACTACACAATCCTCAAGGTAATGAACACCATCGAAGAAGATGCAAAGACCACGCCCTCAGAGGACATCGAGGAGGTCAACCTAGATGGGTTGGGTCCTACCAATAAGACCTTTATTGGGGCGGAACTAAGCCCGGAATTACCCTAGGAGTTACTTCAATTCCTAAAATCCAAGAACATATTTTCCTGGTCAAACTAGGACATGACCGGCATTGATCTCGAGGTCATGACCCACAAGTTTCAAGTTGATCCACTTAGGAAACCCGTTCAATAGTAAAGGTGGAAGTTCAAACCTGAAAAGAACCAAGCTATTAACAAAGAGATCGACAAGCTCCTAAGTATAAGATCGGTGCGGGAAGTGAATAATCCCACCTGGCTGGCCAATGTTTTAGTCGTAAAGAAAAAGAACGGGAGAAATTGAGTCTCTATAGACTTCACCATCCAAAATAATGTGTGCCCTAAATATTCCTATCCGCTACCGCACATCGACAACATAGTTAACGCCAATGCTAGACACTATCTACTCAGCTTCATGGATGTCTTCTCGGGATACAACATGATCCAAATGCATCCATCATATAAAGAGAACACGGCCTTCATGACCAACAAAGGAATCTAATGTTACAAAGTGATGCCCTTAGGCCTTAAGAACTCAGGATCCACCTACCAAAGGCTAGTAAACAAGATGTTTCTCATCGGTCGGACCATGAAGGTGTACATTGACAACATGCTGGTGAAGTCCCTCTAAGTGGAGGACCACGTAGCACACCTTTGTGAAGCCTTTGAGGTCCTTGAAAAGTAAAACATGAAGCTCAACCCCGCCAAGTGTACGTTTAGAGTGTCCTCCGAAAAGTTCCTGGGATACCTAGTAACCAAGAGCGGAATCGAGGCCGAACCCACATAGATCAAAACAATACATCATCTACCTCACCCAAGGAACCCCAAGGAGGTACAAAAACTTTTGGGTAGGCTTGCAGCCCTGAGCAGGTTCATGGCCAAATATTCTGAAAAGACCCAATCCTTCTTCCAAACCTTGAAAAAGAAGAGGTTCGAATGGACCGACGAATGCGCAAAGGCATTGGATGAACTAAAGCACTACCTCATCATTCCTTTGGTACTAGCAAAGCGTGAGGATAGGGGGTCATGTTGCTATACTTGTCGGTCTTGGAAAATATCGTAGGATTGGTCCTTATCAAGAAAATTTGAATTATTCAGCATTTGGTCCACTATGCCATCAAGACCCTGTTGGACATAGAGTCAAGATACACCGCACTGGAGAAATTGCCACTAACTCCAATCAACTCAACCAGAAAGCTAAGACCTTACTTTGAATCACATCCAATCAAGGTGGTGACGGCTTACCCCTGTGAACGGTGTTCTCAAAGCCGATCCTGTCAGGATGACTACTCAAATGGGTCATCGAACTAGGGGGCTATGGTATAGAGTACAAGCCAAGAACCGCAATCAAGTTTAAAGTTCTGGCGGACTTCATGGCCGAGTTTACTAGCAACCTGCAAGTTCGGGCGGAACAAGAGGTGATGAGTCTTAACCACAAATCAGCAGCAGATGAGCCATGGGTCTAGTACGTAGATGGGGCAAGTTACATCCATGAAAATGGTGCGGGACTATACGTCCTAAATTATTGGGGCGAGACCTTCCAAATATCTGTCCGTCTGAAATATGTACATATATTAAAATATTTTTACATTATGTAGATAGCCATGTGGCAGCCGACCCCTCTGGTTAAAATAATTTTGTTTATTGGGTATATATATATATATATATATGAGGAAAATTTTAAAATGCCCCAATTGGCTATTATGTATCATAAAAATGTCCTTTCTTATAAAAACATTCAAGAAATATCCCAAATGACATCTTACTGACATTTTATTACATATATGTGTACTTTTTTTTAGAAAAAGTTGTAAAAAATGAATTTTGAATTAAGTTTTTAGTTTATTAAATATTTTAAAATTTTTACGCATGGTCTTGATCCCAATCATTACGGTAATGACCAAAATCCAAAGGTAGGGACCATTAATTTTTATTTTTTTTTAACTTTAGGTCGGAACCATAGTGCCTTTTAAATGGTCCCGACCCACGGTGCCGACCTACGGTCCCTACTCAAAAAAAAACCTAAATTTTGACTTTGACTAAATTCTTTCATTTAGTTATGAGAGTAGGAGAAATATAATACAGTATAGTAATTGATAATATATTTGATAAATTAAAATTATTCATAAATTATTTGTACATTTCTGGAAGATGTTTATAAAGAGGGCATTTTCATTATATAATTGATAAAAAGGGGAAATTTCATATATTAAAAGAAAATATATTATACCTAAATTATTATAATTAAAAATTTGGGACAAAGTTGGGAACTCGTTAAAAAACTTGTGATAAATTTGGATGTTTTTCTTATCAAAAATAAATTTTTGCCATTGTTAATATTAAACTCAAGTGAATTATGCATGCAAGATCAAATTTGTGTGATTTTGACTATAATTTATTACTATAAACAACTATTAAAAAATATTTTAACAATATACCTGATTTGATCTTACTATTTAATTCCCTCATAAAAGATACAACAAGAGTGATAGAGTTTAATATGAAAAACACCAAAACTTCAACTACAAATAAATATTTTTTTGCGTATGATAAAAATAAATAATATTTTATTTAATGCCTTAAAACAACTGTGAGTATTAAAAATTATCAAATAAATATATATCTCTACCAAATAATACAAACATGACGTAAATACATAAAAACAATAGATTTTTTTATAGAGAAAAATAATAATATAATGTGTATGACTTAAATGCATAATATAGATAATACTTTATCTTATAATTATATTAGCATATGATACGGATAAATAAATATTAAATATATCTTGAATGATACTAACGTATATATTAAAAATATAATTTTATTAATTTTATTTTAATATTATTAAATAAATATTATATTAAAAAATAATGTATTTAAATATATTTTGGGGCAAGTCGGGATCGTCCCTACCATATTTTTAATGAACTTTTTTTTTAATTATTGAAGGTTAGGACCTGATCAATCCTCGTCATTTGTCTTCATTAATTTTCTATTTTTTAATGTTAAAATATATTTATATATTAAATATGGTCTTGACCAAATATTATTAAATATTATTTTATTTAAAAATTAAATAATAAAAAATAGGTAAGAACCATTAAAAAAATGAGGTAGGCACCGTTTCATGGTGATGACCAAATTGGTAGGCACCATTAAATATTATAATCCATTAATATTTAATTTTTTATTTTAAATAATAATATCAACATCATTACATAAATAATTATCTGGATTTAATTGTTAATAAAAAAAAATTGTCAGAAAATGTACTTTGAAGCATTTCTTGAATATGTTTATAAAAGAGGGCATTTTCATTACATATTTGATAAAAAAAAAGGGTATTTTCATATATTAATAGTAATTTTGATAAAATGATATTAATTACATGTAACAATGATAATATAAACAGCGTACAATGCAACATATTAACTGAGTTCACACAATGTAGACAATAAATAGATAATTATCAATCCATTAAACATGAATTCGAACAATGATACATTTATTCAAAAATAATGACACTCATCTAAAATAACAATGATAATCGCGTATGACACAAAAATAATGAAATTTGCTCGTGAAGACGATCCACCAAGTGACAGACGGATCGATCATCTGCGTGCCTTACATCCAACGTTGCGTAGCCACACGACATTTACAAAAAAAAAAATCAGTTCATGAACCCTAAATTCAAAGCGAAAAAAATAATGAGTGAAAAAAAAGGAAAACAACATGAAATAAAACCTTATATTTGTCGCCAGCCTTGCGAGACAAACTGAATATCTTTATGGAACAAAATATCATCGTCGACAGCGATGTGGGTTGCGGGGTGGAAGAATTTGATGTGGGCGGAGAGCCAAAGACGGGCAGAGTGGACATTGGTGAGGACGTAGCGGACGTTGGTGAAGCCAGCGGCGGGCAAAGAGACACTCTCTGAGTCTCACGTGGATGGTGGCGGTGGGTCCCATGTCTAAGCGGTCCGGCCCCGGCAGCGTGATGGAGAGGAATTTTCCGTGATGGCAGCGGCGGCGACAACAATGGAGGCTGAAGAGGATGAGGAGGAGGAAGATGACTGATAATAAACGATAACTACAAGGAAAATATGAAAACAAATAAAAAGATATAATATCTTTGGTTGATTACATGAAATTAGGAAATTACCAAACTAAAAAAAGATACTATATATCATATTTTTAATTCTACCGATCAAGCCCTTTTTCTATTTAAAAAATATTAATTAAATGCCACATGTCCAAATTTCATCCATTTGATTAAAAAAATGGACAGTTAGATGTAAGGTCACTGTTCATTCAAAATATATGGTTCAGATTTGAACCCTATTCTATATATATATATATATATATATATATATATATGATCATAAACAAGATGGACCGTATTAATTAAATAAAAATTTCCTAGCCCATATTAATTAAATAAAAGAATGATGGCCATGATTAATAAAAAAATGTCAACCTTAACTTCAATTAAAAAATATATATACCAAGCCCAAGCCAAACACCTTAAATAAGAAAATGAACAAAAACAAAAGAAAAGGGCAATCGTGAATGTTAATTTTGTCGAAATTGTTTAGTGTTGAGTCTGCCAACAGAGAAAGAGAAAAAAACCTTCCTCAATAAATTTCTTCATTTTAGAGTTAAAAAATTCTTGATCTTTCTTCGAAATTGGTGGATGTCCGTTCTTGGTTCACAAATCCATTACATTGTAGTTTCTATTTTTATCTTTGGTGTAAGCTAATGCCAAGGTAATTTTCAAAACTTGAATATTATTGCAATCACAAGTTTTTATTATTCATTTAATTCTTAATGTAATTTGTTTATTTTGATTATATGATTCATTAAATTTAAAATTGATCATTAATTAGGGGGGAAAACACATTGGAAAAATTATTTTCTAAACTTGACAAGGGTTCCAAATCGATTGTTGAGAATTCAACTAATTCGACTTCTAATGACAATAAAAACACTATTGATAGCAGAAAAATGGTTCGGGTAGAGATTGAATTATCAGATAAAGATGTTATTCGCAGTCCAGCTTTGTGAAAATTGATTGATAGTCATCATGTTGATATTAGAGATAAATTAAGAAGATGACATTTGGCCAAAGGCCCTTGTCAATCATATGGACATGCATATCCTACTAGTGAATTTAGTAAGATTCACATATCATTTCAAGAGAATTGGTTCAAGAAATTTGATTGGCTAGAATACAGTGTGTCTAAACTCTAAAGATGATGCATATTGTTTATCGTGTTATTTTTTTGCTAAGAGTGACCATACACATGGAGATAATGCATTTACTAAATCTGCTTTTAAAAATTGGAAAAAAGCAATAGAAAGGTTTTAAGCTCATATGGGATTGATAGATAGACCGCATAATTATGCCAAAACTAAGTGTTTTGGATATAATAATCAAAGGCATAATTTAGATTATGTAATGCATCAAAAAAGTGGAAATGGAGGTGGATTATCGTCTTCGATTAACAACAAGTGTGTATGTAGTTCGATTTCTTCTTGGCCAGGGCTTAGCTTTCCATGGGCATGATGAGTCGACAGAGTCCATTCATAAAGGTAACTTTCTTGAACTCATAAAATGGTATTGTGAGCGAAATGAAGAGATAAACAAGTTTATGAATTCAAATGCTCCTGGAAATAGTCAATTGACTTCTTTGACTGTTCAAAAGAAAATTATCAATGCATGTGCTACTGAGGTGAGAAGTTTCATCTTGGCATAAATTGGAGACAAATGGTTTTCTCTTTTAATTGATGAAGCTTGTGATAGTTCAGTGAAGGAGAAAATGTCGATTGTTTTGAGATTTGTGAATAATCAAGGGGTGGTGATAGAACGGTTTCTTGGAGTAGTACATGTTGGCGACACTTCTGCACAATCTTTGAAGAATTCTATTCATGATTTTTTTGCAAAGAATGGACTGTCAATGTCGAGAGTTAGAGGTCAAGGTTATGATGGAGCCTCTGATATGCGTGGAGAGTTTAATGGACTTAAGGCACTAATTTCAAAAGAAAATGAGCATGCACAATACATTCATTGTTTTGCTCATCGGCTTCAATTGATTGTTGTAGCTAACATAAGACAAAATGGTATGTGTGTAGTTTTTTTGAATTTCTCTCAATGATTTTGAATGTTATTGGAGCTTCTTGTAAAAGAAGAGATGATTTGAGGCAGCGACAATATGATGATCTTGTAAAACGTATAGATAGTGATGAGCTTCATACGTGAAGGGGAATGAACCAAGAAATGAGTTTAGCTCGGGCTGGTGATACTCGATGGGGTTCGCACTTCAACACAATTGCACGACTTTTTGATTTGTGGAATCCAGTTAAAGTAGTGTTTCACACTATGTTTGAAGATGGCAATGCTTTGAAGAGTCGAGGTCTTGCTCTTAGTTTGATTGATAAGATGGAAAGTTTTGAATTTGTATTTATTGGTCAATTGATGAAACATTTATTAGGAATGACAAATACACTATCACAAGTGCTACAACATAAGAATCAGAACATCAGTCTTGCTGTGCAATTAATTTAAGTGTTGAAAGAATTCAGGAATGATGGTTGGGATAAATTATTGGAAGAAGTCAACAAATTATGTTACCAACATGAAATTCTTGTGCCAAAGATGGAAGATTTTATTCTAGCACAAGGAAGAAATATCATTGATGGCCAGAAGACGACTCATCTCCACCATTTTCGTGTGGACATTTTTCTACAGGTATACATTTTTTTTTCTTAAATTTCTAAAACCATTAAAATTATTAATTATTAACTATTATATTTTTTTTTATAATTTTAGGTTGTTGATGTTATTTGTCAATAAATAGACAATCACTGTAATGAGTCCATCTCGGAGCTAATTATGTGCATATCATGTCTTGATCCAAGCGATTCATTTGCCAAGTTTGATTGTGAGAAAATTTCCCATTTGGCCGAGCTATATTCACAAGATTTCTCCATGACTGATTTGTGTAATCTAAGACCACAACTTCGCACTTACCACCGTTATGTTTTATCTGAGCCTGCTTTCAATGGTCTTTGTGATATTGGAGCTCTTGCAAAGAAGATGGTTAAAATGAAGTGTAGCAATTATTTTGATTTGGTTTATCAACTTATTGTGTTAGCATTGGTCTTACCGGTCACAACAGCTTCTGTTGAAAGGCCTTTTTTCTGCGATGAAGATTATCAAGGCCGATTTACGCAATACAATGAGAGATGATTTCTTACGGATTGTTTGGTGTGTTATATTAGGAAAAGAGTTTTTATAAATGTTGAGACTGAAGCAATTTTACAACGGTATTAGAGCATGGCATCACAGAGATATCAATTGTCTCATTATTGTAGTAACTAAGTGAGCATCAAATGTACTTATCGCACATTACATTTAGTAAAAAAGTTGTTCTTGTATTTATCATTTTCACTCCTCTCGATTTATTGTACTATGTTGGATTTGTTTTAGGTACAATTCGGAACAATGACTGCTTCTCGGCTCTCTCCTGTGCAACAAAGAATGTAATATATTTTCTTCTTGGCTCTCTCTTCTTTACCAGACTGATATTTGAGAGGATGCTATTTGTGAGGATTATTGTTGCTGGCCCTTTTTCATATATTCTACTGGCATTACATTTAATCTATTACAATCTATTTTTTTCTTGTCTTAGTATTTGTTAATGTGGTAGAATCATCGTACTGACCCAACAACCCAGCCTAACTCTAAGCACTTAGTCCCCACGATCAATAGATTCTGCATTCTCCACTGCCTGGAAGGTTCTCTGCTTAGATGCGTGGATGAACCCAAAGCCACTTGGATACTCTACAAAATCCACGAAGGAGACTATAGAAATCACGCAGGGGGACAGTCACTAGCTCATAAGGAAATTATCGCCGGACTCTACTGGACAATGCTATGCAAAGATGCAAGGGAGTTTGTGAAAAAGTGTGACAGGTGCCAAAGGTTTGAAGCAACTTCCCATGCAAGTGCCTAATCATTACACGCTACGATTACACTATGACCATTCATGTCTTGGGGTATGGACATTGTCGGCAAACTACCTAAAGGAACGAGCCAAAATGAATATGTCTTAGTAGCCACAGACTATTTCACCAAGTGGATCAATGCAGAGGCGGTGAGTAAAACTAGAGACATCGAAGTAATCAAGTTCATGTGGATCCACATTCTATGTTGTTTTGGCATCCTAAAAGAAATTTGGACCGACAATGAAGCTCAATTCACGAGGGAAGAGTGAGAGCATTCTGCGACAAGTACGAAATCAAGTTCGTGTTCTATTCACCAAGATATCCCGAGGCCAACAGACTCACAGAATAAACAAACAAGACCCTGATGTACACCCACAAAAAGAGACTGGAGTATCACAAGTCCCGATGGATGGAAGAACTTCAGGGGTCTTATGATACTACCAGACCATGCCCCGCACGGCGATCGGGGCTACCCCTTTTTGTTGGCTACGGGGAGGAAGCAGTCATCCCAATAGAGATGCAGATCCAAAGCCCGAGGGTGGAGTTATGTCAATAGGAGAACAATGATCACGACTACTCGATGAAATCCGGGATGATGCGTACCTCCGCATGGCTCACCGAAGGCAACAAGTTGAAAGGTTTTTCAACAAGAAACTAAGGTTACGGATAAAGATAACGCAGGCAAGCTGGCACCCCTCTTGGATGGATTATACCTAGTGTCAGGAGTTCAAGGGCAAGGGGCTTATAGCCTAACAACACTAGATGGAAGGTCCGTCCTCAATAGCTGGAGCATCAAGCACCTAAAGCACTACTACAAATAGGATCTCTAGGTCCCTTTCCTGGGCTAGCACAAATACACCTCTCTTGCCCTATTTTTACTTTTTCTTTTTTTCATTCTATTTATTCTACTTAAGCGTGAACCTAAGTTGAGCATCAAAGGGGTGATGCCTAGTGCATCGCCCACTCTCACGACCTACTCTGATTGCAACACATCCAATAAAAGTGCAGAAATGAAAATCCTACCAAACGAAGGAACAACAAGTACAAAAACAACATACACTAAAAGTAGGACCATCAAGGCAACGACAAGGCCCCTTAACTATTCAAAAACATCCAAAAGCATAAATTTAAATTGTTCCAGCGTAGAAATTAAAAGTTGTTCGATGCAGAAATCAAAGATTGTTTGGTGCAGAAAGTAAAGTTGTTCATAATAATAGAAACATAGATCCAACGGAAGCAGAAGAGCGGAGTCAGGAGGCATCTTCCCCAACCGGTTGGCTGGAGGATAGACCTTGAGGGTTCATAGGACGAGTTGGTGGCTTCTCAGTTTGCTTATCCCCCTAGGGCTTCTCCAGAGTGGTATCCAAACCAGAGTGAGAAGTAGCACCCGACTCAACCTAGGAGGCGGATGAATAGACCACCGTTTAGTCAGTCTTGTTAGGCTCAGGGTCCACCACCGTCTGGTTCCTACCTTCATCAAAATCGTCCAGGAAGTAGAAGTTAAGACAAGGAAACTTCAAGGCCAGCCTTGCACGAACGTCCGTCATCGCATGAACGATCATTCTTTGGAAAGAAATCATGATGCATCAGACATTCGAGAAGCCCAATCAACAAAGTGAGTAATCCAACTTACATCCTATGTTTCACTGAAATGCTCAGGCATGACGATGGCAAAGTAGTCAAGACCCTCTCCTTTTTTCAATCGAGCTATGTCGTCGTCCAGGTCTAATAGCTCTTGGTGGAAGTTGATGTCTTGAGCCTGCAGCATTTTCTTTGAAGACTCCAACTGGCCCGCCATCGAGGAAAATTCCCCCTTCAGAGAATCGATCTCTGTTACGGCCTTAGCATACTCCCTCTTTAGGTCGTAGGACCCATTCCTAGCCCTCTCAAGCTCGATCCTGGAGGCACAAAGTTCCTCTTGCGTCTTTTTGTGCTCCTCCTCCATGTTTTGGATCTTCCTCACCAGCTCCTCCACCCGAGGACCCTAAGACCGAAGCTTGGCCAACTCTCTAGCCTAACCCTCAGCGTGCACAGTCAAGTCCTGGTGGAGGATCAACAGATCCATCATGCCCTGAAAGAAAACAACACCAAAGATTATGAACAACACAATGAACTTCGAAAGGTAACATGGCATAATAAAACTTACCTCGATCACTCTTTGATCAGTCTCCACAACTCGCTTAAAGATGGGGTCCAGCTAAGTATTGGGGATGGTGGTGGCCTCAATCAGGAGACGATGAGTGCACAATACGAAGATTTTTATCTCCGACATCTGACTAGTGAGAGGAGGCAGAGGTGGAGGGGGAAGCTGTTGAGACCTGACCACCTCACGGCGTGAGAGCTCTCTTGGAGTCCCTCTTTACTCTTTCTCCTCCTCTCGCATCTCTAGTCTCGCTTGTCCTCCGGGAAGGAAACCACACACTCTTCTCTCTAACTATCCTCCCTCCTGGAGTCCTCTCGCCTCTAAGAAAAAGACTGACACTCGTCTTAGTCTGCTTGGGACCTTTACGAGATGGGAAATCAGCACAACAATCAAAAGAAGGCCGATTCCTATTAGATTGATTGGCCTTTTCACGTGTTCTCTCGTTCAGTTTCAAAGCCTTTGCCAAGGTCGTCCTCGTAACTTTGTTGCTCCTCATCCTGCTGGGAAGTTCCACTATCCTGTCATCCGAGTACTTGATGGATGTAGTCGAGATGCTCCTACCAGCCTTCACCTCCTTCCACGACCTCTTCGTCATGGCATACGCTTCGTCAACTCTCTTGAGATCTAAATATGTAAGCTCGATCTGTCGAAGATCTGCACACCAAGAAAATAAGCATCAAGACAGGAAGAAGAGATAAACAAACAAGAGCTTTACCCATGGAAGAACACCGACTCAAGATATCATCACCAACAAGGGTAAACTTCGGGTCCTCCAAGTCCATCCCCAAGAAGAACCACCGATTCCACCACTTGGAGGAATTGTCCGGAGCATCCTTCACTAGCGGGGATCGATCCCCTGTCCACTTTGTCACGTAATAGTACCCAGGACAAAAGGGATTGAGCCTATATATATAACGCCACTCCTGAATCGCAGGGAGGCCGAGACCATGATCTATGAAGATGAAGAAGGTGCTGACCATATGGCACCAACTAATTGGGGACAGTTTGTAAGGACAAAGACCGTAGGAGTTCAAAACATCGCAGAAGAAATGGTGAAGGGGAAAGTCTACCCCATTCTCAATGATCGGCAGATAGAAGGCTATATAACCAGAAGGAGGATCAAAACATCTTTACTCCTCCCATGGGATGAGGAACTCAGGGGTGATTCTTGCCACCTGCCCAAGAACCTATGTTAATTGTGCTTCAAAGACCGTAGACACCGCCTCCTTCACTTGGTCTTTCTGCACTGCCTTCCCCTTCTTTTTGGCCAGTGCAGATTGTACGGGAGGCTCGCCCCAGAGGAGGAGGAAATGTCTAGCACCGATCGGTGGGATCCAGATCCAGCCTCCCCACTCTGGTGGAGCTCTGGTGAACCACACCCCAAAGAAAGAGAACCCACCTCTTCTGGAGTTGACGACTCAGGAGACGAAGACTTGGAAAATGGAGGATGAGAACTACTTCCCCAGTTCTGAGAATCTGAATTCGAAGACATCACAGGAGATAAAAGAAAAAATCCCAGAAACTACCCCAACCCAACTTAATAAACCAATAACTCAAACAGAAACTACTACGCACCCCAAAAAATAACTTTAGGAAGAGAGAAAAAATGACGAAGCGTGACAATCCTAAGAAGGGAAAATGGTGATTGCAACCATTGAGGAATGATTAAAATCGTCAGAAAAAATCATCAAGAATAGAAATAGAAGAACCAAAATCAAGAAGTGGGGAGAATTGAGGGTGGCGTGATTTCTATAGCAGGCGGCGGTTCATCTTCGGTAACTGCCCTCCAACTCCCACGTATTTACGGTTACACCAGACGTGGGCAGCAAAATCATCACCCCACTCCCGCGAATGAATTTGAGTCATGGCCCAAGTACACGACCTGGACTTAGGATCTGGAATATCACGACCCGATAAGCATCAAGACCTTCACATATATTTCCCCGCTGGGATGCACAAAGCGTTGTTACATGAGAGCTTAACTCCCATAAAGCAGGATGTCCTACAGGATTTTCCCCCTTCTATCTTGTTGTTCCGGACCCACGATTTGAGCCCGCAAGCTAGCACCACGGAGCTACTTACATTCTCGTGTAGGAGTCTAAAAGCAGGCCCCAACACCTATCGAAATCATCCATGGGGAATCTGACCACGAATGGAGACGATGACCATAAGAAGTCCGCTCCAGGGCTCCCGATGTCTCCTTGCGGGGAACTTGGACTTTCGCGCTTTGAGCACTTGCGTTAAGACGGGCTTGACTCAACCTTGGGGTCTCCCGATCAGACAACCCCAAGCCTAAAGGGGCTAATGTTGGCCCAACTCTAATTGGGCTAAAACGGACAAGGCCCAGGCCCGATAAGGACGACAATGATTCGAGTTTAGAAGCCCACAACAAGAATGGAGCTTGACCCGAGGATCCACATGACCTTCGGAGGATCACCTGCTGGATCACGAGCCACATACAAGGTCCTGCCTACAATCCGCAAGACATATCACATCAGCGAGCCACAAAACTATAGTCTAGGACCTACTTGTAAGATTGAAGGGATAAACATCAATCTGCGCCCAACTCGGAGGACCGTTAAAAACCCTACCTGAACCGCCCCCGAGAAAGAACTACCCCTGAATCCCCTACACAACCCAATGGGGAGGGGCCAAGCGAATAAGGATCAGATTATATATGGTTCGGAGGATTATTGAGGAACTCTAACTGAACAACCTCCAAAAAGGACGCAGCCACGACCTCTGAGAAAATCAGAACTACCCACTGAATTCTCTAGGGTTGTAACGGCTCCTCTTGTACTATAAAAGAGAAGCTGGTAGATCATTTTGAGCGTAATTTTTGCCTCTATTGCACTTGTACTTTGCAAATTTTGAGATTCACACTTTATTTGCCATTATCATATTGTGTTATTTCATCGTTATTTGGTTATTTTCCTCTTATTTCTTACAAGTTATTTCATCGTTATTTGGTTATTTTCCTCTTATTTCTTACAAGTTATGAGGATCTCTATTTCAGCTCAAATTAAACCTCTAACATACCTCAAATTGGAAAATAAAAATAGAAAGGAAAAAAGAAAAAAGAAATAAAGTTCTTTGATGAACTTCAATTTGTTTCATCAAATCTACATTTATCTCACTTTGCCCAAGTTATTCAAATAATACGCCTCAACCCTCCTCATATATAATTATAAGGCTCTGTTTCTTTAAAAATTGGATCATGAATTCGAAAAAGATAGAAAGGAAAAAAGAAAAAAGAAATAAAGTTCTTTGATGAACTTCAATTTGTTTCATCAAATCTACATTTATCTCACTTTGCCCAAGTTATTCAAATAATACGCCTCAACCCTCCTCATATATAATTATAAGGCTCTGTTTCTTTAAAAATTGGATCATGAATTTGAACTTTTTCGAGAATATTTTTGGTGCATAAATTTCTATTAAAAAAAAGCATGGGCAAATACAAAGCTCAAATCTCTTAAAAGTAGAAATTTAATAGAGAAGATCATTAGAGTTTTTGTGTTTTATTTGGTAAAAAAATGTTCCGAATTTCCCTACAGTTTCATTATACACACTAGATATGAAGGAATGATACATGTCATGCAACCTATTCTGCCTGACAGCTGCCTAGCATTTTCCCTCGTAGGAGAAAAGGAAAGGAAGAGAGAAAGATAGGGAAAATAAGCTGTCGGGCTAACTATGATGATGACTGCAGAGCCTCGACTTGGTTGGGCTTTTCGGGTGTGATACAGCGTCTCTGGAAGCCAAGCATCTTGTTCAGTGCACCGATGTAGGCACGAACGCTGGAGATTACTATATCCACTGCTGCTCCAGTCCCGCTGGGGGAAGAAGAAAGTAAATACATGTCACTTGCAGAGGGGAGGTTCAAACATCCTACCTGAATGTGCGGTTGACAGTTGCTCCGTTGGAGGCGTGGTTTGCTGTAACAATGTCATCTCGACGGATGAGAACCCTTGTTGTTGCTATAGCGTCAATACCTTCCGCGACTGCATTCATTGAGTACTCCACCAGTGTCACAGGAACCTGCACGAAAGCAGTAAGACTCTACATGGTGATTCTGGACTGCCATATAATACAGCCTCATCAACTATGATGACTTTATGTGATTATGGTCTCAGTGATGTTGGAACGAACTCAAATACATTTTAAAAAGACATTGTCACGAAAACAAATATGTTACATAATCGTTGTATCTATGGATTCTGCAGAAAAGAGTAGTTCTGAGCAACTATATTTAAGTTTCAGACCTTAACAATGGAATCAACAGCCTTGTATGCGGCATCAACTGGTCCGGTGCCAATTGAACAAGCAATATGCTCATCACCATTCTCACCACTGAGTTTCACGGTTGCAGTTGAAAGGCCAAGGGTTCCACATGTAACCTGCATTTGTGGTACATGTGGAGCAGATCCGGACATAGATTAACATGGTCAACCATTAGTAGGGAAACATACCTGTAAATCTAAAAGTCTCCAGACAACTTGCGGCTGGAATATTTCGTCTGAGACTAAAGCAATTAGGTCATCATCTGTGATAACCTGACAACATCAACAATATAAAAATACTGAAGAAAAATTATCTGATGCTAAAAAAAGACTGCGAAATTAACACGAGTCTCTTCCGGACAAGACAAGATAAAAGACGATTCAATCCATGTAAAACCACCCTTTGCATGTGAGACCATTTGATAACCACATAAAACTATAAACGGAAAGATGCTTCAACGATTACTCATGCTTCTATGCAATGTTCATTTTCATGATCCTACAAAGGGAGTGACTTGCAGAATATATACCTTTTTACTTCCTGCTACAGTTTTGAAGCGTGCAAAAAGACCATCAAGTTCATTTCCATCAATATCATATCCAAGCTGCAACCACATCCATCAAAGCAAGTTGATATATTATTGAGACAATCACCAAACTCCCATATAGCTATAATTTTCATTTACCTCCAACATTTTTGCTTTCAGAGCATGGCGTCCACTGTATAGACAATTTCAAAGGAACACATAAGTAGTGTACATTGTACAGAAAATTTACTCCCTGTACATAAAGATCTACTGATGGTGATAATCACATGCCAAAAGTATAGATTACATCAAGAAAAAAGGTAACCTTTTGCACAAAAAATTTCTGAAGTTAGATTAAAAAATGGAAGATGGGCATCCCATTCCGCTCGGCATTAAGCCCCTTTTCTACACTGAAGCTAATCAATGATACCAAAATTTAAATGTTGCTAAACCTTTTCTGATGCATATGCTATTAGTAGTCCAAAAGACTTGCTAGCACTAACAAAGGCCGACGATTTACCTCACCAATCCCTGATTCCCTTATGACGGAAGTGGATTACCAGACCGCTTCTTCTTGATTTTATATTCAAGACAATTTGTTATTTAACCATATTTCTAACAGACTTTAATTGTTGTCTTCTACCTTGTGTTGTCCATTATGGCAAATGAATTTATATGTGCCTCAATACAGTACATCAACCCAATTAAGCAATTGTTTCTACCGTTCTACCCACTTCTTGTAGCATGCACTTTGTGTTGCAGTGACTTGAACAATTGCAGACGGTACTTCTTTTCAAATAAGATCATGCATATTAAAACCTATTAGTATTGCGTCAAACTATGATGCTAATACACAGCTTAAATTCAAGTTTTGGCGGAAGTGCATCCAGCACACTATTGCTATTACAAGATTTATTTTCTTTTAAACAAAATTCAGAGTTAAAAGGAAAAGGGTCCAGCAGACTATGTCGCACAAATTTTGTTACATTCAATAATTAAGGGAAAAAGGTAACTTTTAAAAGATCATTAAAGCAGCATTAAAGTGTGCTTCCAGTTATACCTGAGTTTCCCAAGTACTATACCAGATTCATTTGAACGAATAAGTCCAATATCTTCCGGAGATATAATTTCGTATGTGTTTTTATGTTTAAGCATCCCATCCTACAAAAGGAGAGGTCCAGTATATGCAAGATAGTAAGGATTTGTGAAGCATACAATGCTAGTTACACGTATCTTAACATGCACACATCTAAAAAAATATAAATTGAGCAAGAAATCAGATAAATATAAGCAACAAGTAAACAAAAGAAAGGTGTTAAAAGCAAAGGTAAAAATATTA
>JAPKLW010004304.1:0-28593 GCA_026898455.1 Plectranthus barbatus
GATCTATGTAGGGGCTAGGGGGCTCCAGTCCCCCAGCCTGATTTTTTTTTCGTTTTTTAGTATTATGATCCGGTTTTTTTAGTATTATGATCCGTTTTTTATGGTATAGCCCCTTTTATAGAAGAAAAAATGGATTAAAATAAGGAAAAAATGATATAAAATGATTGAAGTTAAGGTGAAGACGAAAAAAAATAATTTCAGCCCCTCGAGAAAATTTTCTGGATCCGCCACTGCTGATATGGGAGCTCCTCTCAGAAAGTATTTCCCATTCATCAATAATTTTGACTATAGATATTAGAATTCAGTGTTTGAATTACTGAAAATAATCTTTTTACATTAAAAAATTTGAGAAAAATGTTGCTTTAAGCTGCCTGTATAAACATTGTTGAACATTTGAATACACAGTTCGGAAAAATTAAAAGGAGAAAGTTGTAAATATATATTTCTAAAAAAATGTTAAAACTATGAGTTTTGTCAAAAACTCGTTGACTGAAACCTGATGTTTAGACAAAAATCTCAAAAGTGTTACTAAATTTTAAAAGGCATACTCTAAATTTTAAAAGGCATACTCTAAAAATTGCCCGTTACTAATTTTTTTTGCTAAAATGTTATTTTGCAATATATTTGATAAAATCTCACCAAAATAGGAACAATACACGAGAATTTGTAAAGATTCTCTCTGTAAAACCCATTATTCAAGAACATAAAAAAAAAAAAAAAAGAATTTGGTGATCTCCGTGAATGTAGGCAAATTGGCTTATAATCACATAAACGATTGGGTATTGTGTGTTCTTCTTTTTTCATTTATTTCGAGTTTTTTTTACCATCTATATATATATTAAAACAATAACGGAGGGTATAAAAGTAAAATTATAGTTGTACTAATAATTCATTAATTAAGCTATAAAGTTCATTTATTATAAAGTTATAATTGTTTTTATCTTAATTCAAATGTTTGAATTTATGATCATTGTTCTTAAAATATTATCCATAGAATAGAGAAAAAATCACATTAAAAATAATATTAAATGAAAAAAATTTATTGTCAATGATATTTGTATAAAGATTTATAAAAAAAAAATTATTTTACTTAATTCATCTATCAATTAAACTAATATTATTTTATTAAATATTCTTATATTTACTTAGAGTATTTTTAATCAAATGTGAAAATATGTAAAAAAAAACATTAAATTTTTATTTTAATACATTATAATTAAAAAATGAAAAAAACTAATTGTTCATGATATTTGTATAAAGATTTATTAAAATAAAAAATTATTTTACTTAATTCATCTATCAATTAAACTTATATTATTGTATTAAATATTCTTATATTTACTTAGAGTATTTTTAATCAAATATGAAAATATGTAAAAAAAACATAAAATTTTTATTTTAATACATTATAATTAAAAATGTATTGGCATCTAATATTGTAGAGTAAAATAAAAGATTAAAAAATTAGAATATTGTGAAATACTACTACTGCAAAAATATTATTGTATCACACTATATTATAAAATAAAATAAAATTTTAAAAAGTATTAGAATATCACACTACTAAAATAGAATAAAAAAGAAATAATATTAGTAAATCACACTTTAGTGTATATATATATATATAAAATTATAATAAAGACAAATTAAAGTAAAATAGAACATTATATATTGTTTCAACGAGAGAGAAAATTGAAACTAAAGAAAATCTAATTCAATGAAGTTGTAAACTATATATGATTTGCTTGGTGTGCGATGAAATTATCTAAACAATATAATATGATTTATTTTATAGTAAACAAGTGCATAAAATTGGGGAGTTAATTTCGCACTATAATCAAGAAAGATGGGTTGTTGGTCTCTGCTTCGACTTAAAAATAATCAATTTAAGTAACCATTTTTTAAAAATGGTCTTAAAAAATATAGTGATATACCATACATAGGAATAAATATGTTTCTTTTTGTTGCATTGAAAATTCAAAAAGTTTGATATATGTGTGAGTTTTAGAATTATGTATTATCATATTATTTGTAGCTTACGAATTTTAAGAGTTTATATTATTTTTTATAAATAAAATATCAAATTTAATATTTTAATGTACAGCAATACTAGTTCAAGTGAAAAACCAACGAAAAACTACATTAATGTATGAATTTCTGAGAGAAAAAAAAAATAATTTCCATGTTTTTATATCTCACATTATTTTATTAATCATGTCAAAACCCAACAAATATTGACAAAAAAAAGTAGTATGATAAAATAAATAAAATAAAATATATTAAATGAAATAATAAAAAATAATCGATTACAAAACTTCTCCACTACGTCTCTGCATGAATCACCATGCAACTATGCACAAAAAAAAAAAAAAAAAAAAAAAATACTACCAAATAAAAAAAAATCCAAAAATCTGAATCAACACCTCGCAATTACTAAACCTAGTCTAAATCATGATTATGAATGTTGAACCCAAAACAGCCCCTCATTAATTCCGTCAACCATTGTGGGAATATGGCGGCGATTCCTGTGTGGTGGGGTCTCCGGCGAGGACGAGGAGCGCCTGGCCGCACGTACAGCATGGCGGCGCGTCTCAACAGAGGATTTCCGCCGCGGCTACCAACGTCGACGTTGTCGTAATTAAGCTCGACCACGACATCTCTTAAGCACGTGTAATTTGACTTGAATCCAACTTCTTCTTTGTCTCCTTTTCTGCTTCGACTGATTATGCTTGAATGGCTCTCCATAATTCGATCGACAGAATTAAAATTTGAATATGGGCAGCCTCCAACTCCAAACCTATAATATATAGACGTCGCTCACAAACAAATCCTAAATCTTTCATACTTGTGAGTTGTGAATCAATATATATGTATATCTATCAAAAAATTTCAATAATTATGACATTCTATCTTATTCTTTCATATTTATAGTTATCTATAATTATTATTAGATTTACATCCAGCCACAATAAGCGAATTGAATATATGATATTTTGTGTTAAAAATGTTAGGGTATAATTATTATGTATTTCATAAAAGAAATTATATTTTTATTATTTAATAAATAATTAGTATGTTGAATTAGAGAGATGTAATATTAATTATATCGATATAATAGTTATATCCTAACAAAATATCTTTATTGTTTTTATTTTTTAATGTATTCTGATTTGTTATTATGGTTAATATCTTATCTTTTCTTGAAATAAAATACTTTTTTAGAGATCATTTTTACTTGAAATTAGATGGCATAATTTGGTTTGAGATTAAGTTATTTCTTTATTAAATAGAGACTATGAGAAATTATTATGGAAAACGTAATAATAAAACAAATTTATATTCTTTAATTTTATAATGTTGACAAAATACTCTTCCTAATAGTATAAATACATATTTTATATTTACAATTAATATTCTTAAATTACAAATTATCAAAGTAGTATATATATTTCTAATACTTAAGTTATAAATTATATTAAATTAGAATATATTAAAACAAATTAAAATATAACGTCAAAACATGTAATTTGATATGAGTATGATTAGGACTGACAATTTTTTACATAACACGAACTCACATGATGAATAGATGATAATGAACATGAATACGATATAATCTATTGAGCTCAAACATGAACACAATATGAACAGGATAACAACCTGATATGCACGAATATTTGTCAGCCTTAAGTGTGATAATTAATTTTAGACTTTTTTTTTATTTTAAGTCTTATATTCTATTTTCAGGTTTTGATGTTTTTTACGAATTTTATATCAATTTTTTTTATTTTCAAATTTATTTTTAAAAAATTTATATTTATTTCATATTTTAATTTTTTAGATTGAAAAACTATATATCCTACTCTTTAAATGAGAGTATAATAGAAATTATAAAGTTTAAAGTGTTTAAATGAGTTATTTATTATAAGTGAGGGTCAAAATGATCCAAATAATCATGGTTAATTGACATTTATCCCTAATAATAATTATAACTTATTTAATATAAACAAATTAATAAATATCAAATTATAATATTTTAAAGGATATTCGCATATTTAGAATCACAAAAAAAATTTGTCAAGTCAATTGTATTCAAAATATTATTTAACATTCATACCAGCGTTTTAATTGAAACAATGATCGACTCTCTTACATAAAACCCTCCAACGTTAAGGAATTATTTCGAGTTGTTTTTTTCGTAATTCAAGTAAAAAAACCAACGAGTATAACAAAAAGAAAAAAATGAAGTGTCTATATATAATAAAAACAATTTATTAATTGAATAATAAAAAAGAATCAGGTCTCCTCTTCGTAAAATCATCGTGCATTTTATGCACAAAAAAGAAAAAAAAAAATCCGTCAATTTGAATCAATCTCTTAATTACTAACTTAGTCTAAATCATGATTATGAAAATTAAACCCTAAACAGCCCCTCATTAGTTCCATCAACCATTGTGGATTATGGCCGCGATTCCTGTGTGGTGGGATCTCCGGCGACGATGAGGAGCGCCTGGCCGCACGTACAGCATGGCGGCGCGTCTCAATAGAGGATTTTCGTCGCCGCTACATACGTCGACGTCGTAATTCAGCTCGATCACGACATCTCTTAAACACGTATAATTTGACTTGAATCCAGAGATTTCAACTTCTTCTTTATCTCCTTTTCTGCTTCGACTGGTTTTGCTTGAATGGCTCTCCATACTTTGATCGACTGAATTAAAATTTGAATATTGGATATATATATATATATATATAGAGAAGGGATCATATGCTAATAGATTAAAATATGTTAAATGAGAATAATTGTGAGCCATTAGATTAGATGTGATGGATGGTTATGATGATTGTTTTTTATTATTATTTTTTAGTTATTGCATAAGGGTAAATTAGAGAATTTAAATGTTGCAGTTATTTAATAACCATAAATCTGAGAAATCTCAGCCTTAGATTTCATCAAAATCAATGGATGAAAATCATTCCTATTTAACATATTTAATATTTTAGCATGAGATCCAATCCCTATATATATATATATATATATATATATATATATATATATATATATAGAGGTCTGATCATATGAGAATAGTTGTTAACGTGAGAACATGAGAATAGAAATGAAGTAATTTTAAGATAAAATGAACAAAAATGAAGATAAAAATGAACTATATTTTAGAAAAACTGAATGCTAAAAAGTACAATGAATGAAATCTAAGATAAAATGAAGAAAATGGAAGATAAAATGAAGATGAAGTATTTTGAGGTTAAAATGAATATTTTTCCACTGAATGATTTTGATGTTAAAATGAAGTATAGCGAGGATATAATGTAGTATTCTCATATTCTCCATTCTCACTGGATTAAGCCCCTATATATATATATATATATATATATATATATATATATAAATATATATATGCATTTTGTTGGATATGAGATCTGTGGTACATGACCGAAAACAATGCAACAAATTATGTCTAGTACAACAAGTTGTTACAAGTAATACTGCAAAAACTGCTACTATGAGAACAAATAAAATAAAAGAAATAAAATAAAATAAAACACAGCCGAGTCGAGGAAGCCCTCTTCCCACAAGACAAATTCGCCAACGTAGTGCTCGTTGAACGATGATTGTCCCCAAAGGTAAAACGACTTCGTCCTTTTCGAGGAAGCACTGCAATCGGAAAGGCTCTGGCGAACTGAACAGAGGTGAAACTGAGTTGCAGAAGAACAACAAAAAAGATGCAGCAATATGAGAATAAAGATGCAGTATCTCTGGCTAAGTGAGTTGTTTGATGTCGGATGTTCGGGGAACCGGGACAGGAGACAACTCTAGCATGCCTATTTATAGACATGTTCCACCAGGGGGAGTCTGTCTCTCCATCAAGGCTGAAGCCGTTATAGGCGTGAAACACGGGCGTAACCGACGCGCCAATCAATGGCAGAGCTGTTACAGGTTGTGTTCAATTCCAACATGTGCAAAATGTGCCACACTCAATTGCAACACATGGCTGACTTATCAGCCACGTCACATGCATAGTGTGCACCATGTCGACTGGTCTTGCCACGTCGACCGTCCACGTGTCGAGCCCGCAGGCTGACTTCAAGTGCCCAAAAAGATAAGGTACATCAGACCAAGTCAAGCCAAGGACCCAAGAGCCCAAAGACTACCCAAAGACCAATTGCTAAGAATCGAGATCGAGACCGGGGTCGGGGTCGGGGCGCTCGGCTAGCAGCCTCGGCCTCGGCCTCAGCAGGGCAGGGCGGGGCGAGGCGAGGCGAGGCGAGCGGCGGCGGCGCACGAGGGCGCCACCGGGTGCCACATACACTGCACACTTAGTTATTACACACCTCAACCATAAAGGTATTTAAACATAGATTAATTACTTTAATTAATCAATGTGAGACACTTCATTTATTACATATCAACTCATGTAATAATTCCACCAACCGTGTCACTTCGTGAACTCATTTCTCACTCACCGAAATTCAGATTTGAGAAAACAAATATACCACGATCATCTACTCTTTGCTTAGATTAAGTTGGTAATATTTAATTTTGAAAAAATCAAATATTTCACATCAGGAATTTACTACGAAGTATCCGAATTACCTACAATCCCCCCATGAGTGGAAATGCCGAAATGCATGAAGCATAGCAAACTCAGTTTCGAGAACTGTCAATGCACTTGAACAGGTAGCTTATGGCTTTGAACCGTTCATCTTCAATGTCATTGGGCACACTGGCGGCTTAGTGGTAGGAGTACCTTGAACTAATCCTCCATCGTGTGTAATATCTATACTTAGTCAATTTTGCACTTAAAAACCTGCATTTTCCACTATGACAAGTAAATAAAACATAAAACAAACACGATGCAAGGAAAATACAGAAAACACACAATAAAAACATTAAAACAGCCTAAAAATAAATTGATAAGTGAACAAAATAACGCACTTATCAGTGGTCTACACTTAATCCATTGGGCAATTTAACACTCCCAATGCCATTAACAGATGCCTTATCTCCATTCGGAATTATTCGGAACACATGTGTTAATATTAGTAAAGGATTTGAAAAGATTTACGTCATGCATGATGTGCTCGGTTGCTCCTGAATCGATGATCCAGGATTTACATGTTTCATCCTTACCAGTCATGTTTACTGAAGGATTGGAGATCGAACCAACTGCTCCCTTGTTCAGAAAATCGTTCAATTGTTTTAACTGTTCATGAGTAAAATCGTAGATTATGTTAGCATTAGTGTCCTCCGATGTGGTTGTGTCAGCCTGAGCAGCCCTGGGTATCGGCGGCTCTCTTCTCATACCTCTTCCTCCTTCTCTTTTCCATGGTTTGTCCCCCTTCTTAGATTCTGGATACCCCACAATTGCATAGCAATTCTCGATGGTGTGCCATAACTTACCATAGTTCCCACACTGAGGAGGGGTTTTTACGTTGTCTCTATAATTCATGCATCGCTCTGAGTTCCCTGGCCTCTAAACATGGAAGACGGCTCTATCGACGGAGGGTTTTCTGGAGCCGGTAATCATCCGTTGTCGTTCATCCTCTGCGACGATATGATATGCAACACCGAGACTTGGTAAAGGAGTCATGCTGAGAATTTGACTCCTGATGGTGTTGAAGGCATCATCAAGGCCCATTAGGAACTCGTTGATTCACTCCTTTTCGACTTTCTCTGCAAATAGCTTAGCCATGTCGCGTGTGCACTTTCCACACGTGTACCTTGTTGTTACAATGACTGCATCAATTTCATCCCAGATGACTTTCATCTATGTGTAATAGGCTGATACAGATGATCTCTCTTGTCGTACGAGTGTAAGACTTCTTTTCAGTTCGTATGCGTTGGGCACGCTTTCTTTACCGAACCTTTCTTAAGGTCCTCCCATATGTGGTGAGCAGTTTTGGCGTGCTTGATGCTATTCTTGATTTCCTTTTCCATAGCGACGACGAACCATCCTTTCACCATGACATTCCATCGTTTCCACAGGAGAAAATCTGCTGAAGTTTTGTCGGTCATGGGTATGGTGCCATCGACAAAACCGAACTTGTTTTTTGCCAAAAGACAATTGCTCATCTCCTCAGACCAATCGCCGTAATTTTCATCGTTCAAGAGATCTGTAAGACTGTAACATACATGTGGCTTGGCTTGTCTGATGGCCCTATGTAATAGGAAGACATAACATCGTTGACTACTCCGGTTTTATCCGCCATGATCAAGGAAAAAGAAGGAAAAAAATAAATAAAAAGGTGCGAAAGCTTATTGAGAAATCGAACCAGGCGTTGGTACCATGATAAAATTGGAACTAAAAAATACAATATTAGAAATTATATGATGATTTGAGTTACTTAATGCACGAGCTTTTAACTTTAATAAATTTAAAATTTGAGCAAATTCAATGACAATTCTAAATGAAAAGAATTGATTTTATTTAATAATAATTTATTGATAAAAATATAAAATATTTTAAAGTAGTTATTAATTATTGGACAGTAATAGATAATGCGGCCACAAGATTTGGTTGTATACGTGTGAACATTAGACCAAGTGGCCAGCTAAGCTGACGACATGGCTTGCGTCACATGATTGCGACTTCCAAAATAAATCTTTTCCTCATTTACCTTTTTTGTATTTGAGCTAGTCTGGACTTGCGCTCCGATTCCTAAAAGTCATTGGAGATGAAGAATAAAGACTTCTCTCCCTATTTATCGATTATAGATGGCATAAAATAAAAAAATAAAAAAAACTTTACCCTAACTGCCACTACTCTCATGATTTTTGGGGTGGTTGCAACTATTGCACAATATCCTCATGCGATTCTCGCACCTGTCTGATCTTGATGTTGGTTACGACTTACCTTGCTCGACCAGTTGGGGTTGACCTTCTCTCGATATTAGTTGTTGTTGCTCCCTCTTGAGACCAACTAATACTGATTTCGTGTTAACCATTGATCAACTTTTTTGAGCTGCTGAGTCTCTTTGAGTTGCTTTTTTTTGAGTTGTTCAGTCTCTTTGAGTTGTATATTTGAGCTGGTCGTGGACTTGCGCTCCGATTCCTAACCTTCTTAATGGATCCAGGGAAGTTCGTTTAGATCTTAACCCCAACACTATGAATTATTAACAATTCCTTAAAGATATTATAATTTATACATATTTTTAAATGAATTTCTAAATCATTAACTTTATCCTAAATTTATAACAGAAGATTTGGAGTAAAAAAGATTGTGTCAAAAAATATTACTCATAATAACAATGACAACTATGATATATACTTGTTTGTCTCTTTAAAAATTTGATATTATTTTAACAAAAAATTTGTCCAAACATCAAATCTCTCGTGCCTAAATAAGATTAAGTTGACATATGCAATTGCCGGCTCATCCATTCTGGAAGATTAAAGAATAAGAACTTGGTAGATGAGGTGGACGTCCTTTGTCTTTCCTGAAATAATTGTGTTCATAAGCTTCTTTTTGTTTCCCTTTTAATTCTTAATTAATAAACCTCAAAAGTTGAAAATAATTATTTGGTTTTCGATTTTATGAATTTGCCTCAGTTATTGTTATTTGGTTATCAATTTTAGAATTTAGATTCCTATTCATAGAGTTTAGTTTAAAATTCCACGACTTATTAAAACATTTTGTGATTTAACTATAAAAGTAAAACTAAAGTTGACACTTGCATAGAGTTTTTCACCACCCCTAATATACTAAATCAAGAAAGTTCACTATTATTACTACTTTATTGTATTAAAATTTTTTATATAATAATGGAAAGTGTTCAATTGGAACATGAAAACGTGACTAAATTGGTCCTAGTTACTCTTCGGGACAGAGTAGAAGAAGGGAGGGGATTCTTGAGCGCGGAAAAGGATCCAATGAATTCGAAAGAATTGAACGAGGAGCCATATGAGGTGAAAATCTCACGCCCTTCCTATCTGATCGAAAAGGATCCCATTATCCTGAACCGATCTTACCTGGGATCGCAAATCCCAAGCTTGTCTATGAAGAGCGGATCTAATTGTATTAATGTCTATAATTGATTTCTTCTGTGTAATATTAATCGATAGGGTCTCATTGGTAAGTGCTACAAGATCTCTTGCATTGGAACCCATGGTTATGGACCCGAATCCAGTAAACAATAATATTAGTTTCAACATTACTATATTTGTTTCAATTTTCTCAAATTACAGTCTCACCAATTTATCTAATTTACTATTTTTTTTTAAAGAATAATACATATATTTTATGCACCAATTCTGCATATAGGAATCCTGTTTTTAGACTTTCAGTATGATCCACTTCATTTTACTTTTATTAAATTTACACACACACATATACATATATATAATTGAATTAAAATATTGAGAATAGTTTTATAATTAAATATATTTTTAAATAATTAAAAAGATATAAAGTACATAATTTCTTTAATTATATTTTAATAATGCAGAATAAAACATCAAATAATAATCTATTTGGCACTCATGTGAAGCTAGCAGCCGAATTAAATCCATATAAAGTTAGGTTGACTGTATTCTTAAAAGGCAATAATAGTATCGAGGAAGTCAAATATAATTGAAATTCTTTTCCTCAAAAAATAAGAAAAAAAAAATCTTAGCATAAAATCAACTGGATATAAATATCCCTCACGTGGGCAGCTGCATCACAAGATAAATGACAAGTTGGGTAGAAATGGAAGGATTGAAGCAAATAATTGGTTACTGTTTGGGCATTTGTGTGTTGATTTACGCATGGAGAATTCTGTGGTGGGCATACTTGAGGCCGAAGAAGCTGGAGAAATTGCTGAGGAAGCAGGGCCTCAAAGGGAATCCCTACACCTTCCCTCATGGCGATTTCAAAGAAATGTCGAAAACCATCGAAGAAGCCAAGTTGACGCCCATCAAATTCGGTGATGATATCAAGCCAAGAGTCTTTGCTTTTGTGTTCAAAATTGTTCAGAAATACGGTACACGCTGCTTCATTGATGAGTAGTTGTTGTCGCTGGTCGATTTGATTTGAAGTTTGACCTTGGTTTTGGTTTTGGTTTTGTTGTTTGTGGATTATTATGTGCAGGAAAGGAGTCGTTTTTCTGGCGTGGTTCGAAGCCGGTGGTTGTAATAACAGATGTAGAGCTAATTAAGGAAGTGTTTGCGAAGCATACGTTGTATCAGAAGAACAAGAACTCGAACCCTCTGGTGAATACGTTCGCGCAGGGACTGCTGAGGTACGAGAAGGAGAAATGGGTGAAACAGAGGAAAATCATCAACCCTGCTTTCCATCTCGACAAACTCAAGGTCCTCTGTTTTAATACTTTCATTGGATTGAAAGATGTAATAATGAACCTAAAATATGATAAGGGCCTAAAAAATAGTGAAGTTTCTTTTCACCACTGTCATTAGTTTCTCCATGCTAAATCTGTGTGTTTGTGTTTTCGATCTGATTTTAACAGCTGATGGTGCCTGCCTTCTACATGAGTTGTGATGAAGTTCTGAACAAATGGGAAGAAAGTATGTCGCCGGTGGGATGGTGTGAGATGGATGTGTGGCCTTATCTAGAAACTATAACGAGCGACGCCATTTCAAGAACTGCATTTGGAAGCAGCTATCTTGAAGGGAGAAGGATCTTCGAGCTTCAGGCAGAGCAAGGCGGCCATGTTGTCAAGGCTTTGCAGTCCATCTATATTCCTGGTTCAAGGTAATTAGTGTCATCATTTGATAGCACGGATTTTACTCATTTTGCGGTGAATCTTGATCTTGAAGTATTTTCTCTTAGATTTCTGCCAACCAAAAGGAATAGGAGAATGAAAGAAATAGAGAGAGAACTTCAGTCGATAATCCGCCCTCTCATCCATAAAAGGATGACGGCAATGAGAGCTGGGGAAGCCAGTAATGAAGACTTATTAGGCATATTGTTGGAGTCGAATATGAATGAAGTGGAGCAACATGGCAGCAGCAGTTATGGAATGAGCATTGCTGAAGTAGTGGAAGAATGCAAACTGTTTTATTTCGCAGGGCAGGAGACTACCTCCACATTGCTGGTGTGGACGTTGATCCTATTGAGCAAATATCCAGACTGGCAGACCAGAGCCAGAGAAGAAATTCTGCAAACACTTGGACACCAAATCCCAGATTTTGATGGACTCAACCACCTCAAAACCGTGAGTGTTTTCGCGTGCATGAATGATGCAGGGGCTTCATGGTTAACTAACTAAACTCATGTTTACGACAGCTTAATATGATCCTATACGAGGTTTTGAGGCTGTATCCATCTGTAGTTGCTGTTGGTCGAGAAGTGGCCGAGGATACAAAGCTTGGGAAATATACGTTGCCGGCTGGGATTCGACTCTCTTTGCCGATCATCTTGCTACATCACGATGAGGATGTTTGGGGAGAGGATGCATTGGAGTTCAACCCACAGAGATTCAGCGAGGGAGTGTTGAAGGCTCAGAAGAAGCCAGGTATGTTCTTCCCCTTCGGCTGGGGGCCTCGAGTCTGCATTGGCCAGAACTTCGCCATGGCAGAGGCCAAAATGGTGCTGGCCATGATGTTGCAACGCTTCTCCTTTGAGCTTTCGTCTTTGTATACGCATGCCCCTGTCGCTAGTATCACGACTCGGCCGCAGCATGGTGCTCACTTGACTCTACACAAACTCTAATTTGACTCGTTATTTGTAGCTACGCGAATTGACTTGACTACCTTAAAATATGTTGCATATTCTATTGTCTAGTATGTCATGGTACATAATGCCAACTCTATTTTTATTATGAAGTAATGTATTATATTATATATGCAAAGTGAAATGAGAATTTATCAATTTTCTATATTATTTGCGAGCCATCCCTTATATATATATATTATAATATAAAATATTTTATACATTGTACATTCACCCATATATATATAATTTAATGGAAATAAAATAAATGCATCAAACACAAAGCCTACAAAAATAAGAACTTAATTTAAAAAGTTATCCCATAAATAAATTATAATTGTGTTATTATAAAATAATAAATATAATAAATTAGTGAGTTGTATTATTTTTTTAAAAAAAAATAACAATATAAGTTTATTATTTTTTTCTTATTGCTTGTTGCACATCTATATTATAATAGAATAAACAAAGTAAAAAATAAAATATTATTAATGTGATATTTTTTTGGAGGGAAAATGACAAACATGTAAATATAACCAACTATTTTGCTTTAATAACTACTAACTAGTATTTCTCCCGTGCGTTGCACAAAATTATTAAATTTATGTATTGTTAATCTACTACTCCCTCCGTCCCATTAGATTAGTCCACTTTGGTTTCGGCACAGTAACCAATGTTTGTGAGTGTAGTGGAATTAATATTTTATTGATATGAGGAGATTTTTTTCATTTTAGGAAAGTGGACTAATCTAGTGGGACAAATGAAAATGGAAATATGGACTAATCTGGCGGGACAGAGGGAGTACTATACTAAAAGAGAGCAGTTTGTCACTGTAGCAAATCCCCGCTCAAAGTAAAAAATTAAAAATCCCATGCACATATTATTATTATATTTTTTGCAGAGCAATCTATTCAGCAAATAATTTTATGGTGTAATTCCTCCACGTAAACAAACTCTTTAAAAGCGAAGGTACTTAGGGATGGTTCGGTACGGTATACCGCACATTTTTTTCCATACCTTATACCTTACCGAAATTTTCGGTATGAGGAAAACTCATACCGTTACCGTACCGAAGTTTTCGGTATACCTTAGTTCGGTATATCGAATTTTCGGTATGATTTCGGTATGAGTCGGTATGGTTTCGGTATGAGATAATTTATATACTATTACTTCGACATATCGAATTCTTGAAATGATTTCAATATGATTTTGACATGATATAATTTATATACCATTTATCTTATCATTCTTCCAATATACGGTTAACATACCAAAATTTTTTGATATACTTTTCAATATACCGATTTTTTTTTATATATATTTTGATTTTTACGATTTTTTCTGTTGATATTTATTTTAGAAATATGTTTATATCAATAATATTGTTAGGTGAAAAGAGAAGATATGATTTCATTCTTAATTTATATGATTTTATTTTTAATTTATTATTTTTAAAATAATAATAAAAATAAAAAATATTATTATATTTTCGGTACGGTATGTGCCGGTATACCTTCAATATTAGGATTGTCATACCGTTACCGTACATAAAATTTTCGGTACGGTATGATACCTTACCAAAAATTACGGTATACCAAAAATTCGGTAACTTCGGTATTTTTTCGATACGATATGTCCGGTATTTCGATATTTCGGTATTTTTTCCCATCCCTAAAGGTACTTGAATCTGAAATGAAGTTCAAAATTCAAATTTTGAAATTTGAAATCCAATCTACAACCTTAATAATATTTTGATAGTCAGATTTATATATATGTCTTACATCCAGAAGCATTCATCAGATAACTCAAAATTTTCATTCGCAAAAATATTTTTTGTGTTGCTTAATACTTCTCATCACATAAATAGTATTTCTATTTTGAAAATTAATTGATTTGCTCTTCTTTGTTTCATTTTTTTTGTTGTGCAGATCTCTTATCAAATGAATATGGTTTTCAATACAAAATTGGTGATGACACTCCATGCAACCTGCAAATCGAATAGGTAAATTATTCTATCATATATTTTGCAAGCAAATAAATTTTCTTATCAATCGTCATTTTCTTCATTTGTCATTTAGTTCTGAAGTCAATCGTTTATGATAGTCAAACAATAAATTAAAAGTGAGAAAAGGAAAATAAAAATAGTTCAGCTATTGTCCTTACTGTTAATATTTAAAAATGCCCTTTTTTATAAAACATGTAATGAAAATACCCCTTTTTATAAACATATCCAAGAAATGCCCCAAAGTACAATATCTGACATGTTTTTGTGTTTAAAAATGCAATCAAGACAATCATTTGGTGATGATTTGCATTTAATTAGGAGAAATTATTTTTTAAAACTTGATTGTGTTTAAAAATAGAAAGAAAAAAAAAAGAATTTTGGATCCCACCGGTTTTTGGCGGTGATGACCGGTCGGCACCGGTGATGACCGGTTCAGAACGGCGGTGCCGACCCAAATTCGATTTTTCTATTTTTTTTTTTTTTTTAAAAGGCGGTGATGACCGGTTTTTGACGATGCCTACCGGTCCATTTGCGGTGATGACCGGTTTGAACCGGTCTGCATCCCAAACACCTTTTTTTTTTTTTTTAAAGCGGTGATGACCGGTTTTTTCACGATCCCTACTGGTCCATTAGCGGTGATGACCGGTTTGAACCGGTCTGCATCCCACATCCCTTTTTTTTTTTTAATTGCAATTTTTTTGTTTTATAGTATGAATAATATAATTTTCAAGTTTCTAATAGTCTAACAACAATCAATCAAAAATAAATCAAACATACGAGAAATCAAATAGTCTAAGGGCAATCAAATATCAAGTTTCTAATAGTCTAACAACAATCAATCAAAAATAAATCAAACATACGAGAAATCAAATAGTCTAAGGGCAATCAATCTTCTAAATAATGCAGGCCCATTAGGACTCTCCATCCACTGTGGAGTCGGGTACCCGAACATGAACATCTCTAATGCTGCGCATGCATAAGTCGAATGTTGCGCTCCCTGATTGCCCTTGAAATACATCACCCTAGAAAAAGCCATGTCTCGTGAGGCCACGTTCTGTAGTTTCAACTTATTTTTATCCCAATACCCGCCTGCATTCAAATAATCTTTCATATGACTGGTCATCTTTCTCAATTCTACAAAAACATCTTGCAAAATCCTGGCGCGGTCATGAGAATCATAGGGGTCAATCATCATGGCAGTCCATGTCTGGATGTTCATATGCACAGTATACCAAACACCTCGAACATAACAGGGTACAATGAACTACAAAGCAAAGTAAATATATTAATAATTGATGCATAAAGACAATATCCAAATACATTATAGAAACTAACCGTATCTGCCTCGGTCCAATCCAAAGCTGTAGTGCAATCAGTACCATTGATGAACTCCAATAGAGCTCGTGATTCCTGAGGCCTCGGTCCCTGCCTACTTACCCGATAATCTCTTTTCATTAAGTCCTACAAAACATTAAACACCAAAAATATCAATATAAACGATATTGAAAATTAGATAATTAGAATTACGAAAAATACTTACGAAGAATTGAGGTCGCAGAATCCGAACCCTTTGTTGAAACTGATAGTAACTCCTCTGCAGTGACTGGACGTAGCAATCGATGACCTCCATAGATAACGGCTGTTCAATATTCTCTATAAAAGAGAAATAAGATTGTGGCCACACTGTATTGTCGTTAAAGGATTTCCTACTAATTCCTTCACCCATGCGTCTCCACGCATCATAGTTGTCCTCTAACACGCAACTGATTCCCATCGGCCGTCCATCATCGCCCTGAAATGAAAAGAACATTACACATCATATACTTAAATTAAAGAAATGTTAATATGTTACATCAAATACCTGCAGTTCAATATCGCGTGCAAGCAAATAAACCATTTGGCTTGAAGAAGGTTGATCCAAATCAGGTATTTGCTGGCGAGACAGGCGCTCTGTGCTGCGTCTCCTTTCAGTAGAACGACGACCGGCACTCCGTCTCCTCTCATCAGTCCGACGATCTGTGCCAATATGAAACTGCTCTGGGACAACTAAATCAGTATCTCTACGAACATCTCTGTCTACTGATGTGCTAGGTCTAGTAGAGTGGTGGGAAGTACTGGGCCTAGTAGAGTGGTGGGAAGTACTTGGCCTAGTAGAGTGGTGGGAAGTACTGGGCCTCTGCTCGGGACTGTCCATCTGTATCCCTCGCCCAACTGACCTTTCTCTAGCATCAGTACGGTTACCACATCGCGCTGAGTTGATCAAATCTGTGACTACTCGGGTAACATGAGGAATAACTCTATCTGTCAATGCATTGTTCACTGCAACGTCAACCGCCCTTTGCACCGCAGCGTCAACTGCCTCAGTAACTATATTCCGAAGCCTATCCATAAAGGAACGAGATGGCCGGAATCTCCTAGACTCACTTGACTCTCCACTAGATGAAGTCCTATCCCTCCTCGAACGAGTGCGCCTATGTGATGCTCTCGAGCTCTGCCCTTGAGAATGAGATTGTGTCCCAAAACCTCCCTGATCACCACCCTGATCACCGTGATCACCTCCCTCATCACCCCCATCAGCACCCTCATCACCTCCCTCATCACCACCCTGATCACGACCCTCATCACCACCCTGATCAGGGTGGTGATCAGGGAGTTTTCAACAAGATTCGAAAACATGTCAGAAAAATGTCCTTTGGGGTATTTCTTGGATGATTTCATAAGATGGGGCATTTTTTAGATGTAAGATAAGGAAATGGGGTATTTCAGATTTTTTATCTTGTTCTTATTAGTTGAACGAAAAATTATTTTGTGTTTACATAATAACATGAAAAACAAGTTAAAGATGCAGAGTCGCAAGAATTCTCAATAATTTCGCCATGAGCATACAAATTAAGGGGATGGTCATATACTTGCCATTTACTGAGAAATCATGGTCATTTAAATTATATTTTACAGTTTCTCAACTCTTGATTCATAAAATCCTTTATTCATATTTCAGGTTAATCTTTTTTAAAAAGAAGAAGAAGAAAACCTTACAGGCGAACACATTCAAAGATATTTCAGAAGTCCACAATTTTGAAACCTCCAAGAACTAAACAGTAGACGCGCGGTGATTCATGTCGTGCAATCCAAGGGAAAATGAGATCTAGGCACTTCTACATTTTAGACGATCAAAATCCAAATTAAATTTAAAGAAAGAAACAAAAAAGGTAACGAGCTTCTTCAATTTCTTCTGCAATCACCGGTTTCTCTAGCGACATGTGCCGATTGACATAAAAGAAACAAAGATGGTTATAAGCCATTTGGAACTTAGAGGCAAACAGTGGGTTGTTTAGGCAAACAAGAGAGAAGAGGATAGTCATGAACAAAGGGTGGTGGAGTGTATAATTAAATTTGTCAAACAAAGTGAGTCTTGAGTATTGGGTTGTGTGGAAGCTATGGGGGTGTGCATGATTGAACAAGACCGTAGGAGCAGGTTGTTGTGGCGGTAGGTGAAAAATGAATGTGAGAGTGATTGAGTACAAACAATGTAGTAATCAAATGAAAAAGTGGGTTGAATTTTTAGAATGTTTCTCCAAAAATATATATATATATATATATATATATATATATATATAGGGGTGCATTATGGTGGAAACCACCTCTTAGATGTGAAATAAGACTTAATCTTACCCTTTGATTAACAATTTAAACGTTCCAGATTTAATTTCACACAAATGAAAAATCTATGCTAAAAAAGAAACAAAAAGTTGCATAAAAGGGTTTATTTGTAAATTTGGCTTACTGCACAACTAACCCACAATTTGGGGAGCTTAATTTTAGGAGCAATTAATGAGTAAATAAGGCAGTTTTCTTAAATCAAATCTTTTTAAAATAATTAGAACTTTATAACAACCGCATTTACAGCTGTAACTTTCTAGTTTCTCTCCTTCTCCAAAACCATCGAAATTTTCAGAGAAAAACATTCTTCATCGCCGGCGCATTACTTTGGTAAGTTTTGTTTTTATTTCTTCAATGAATTCACGATATTCTTCTCTAGTTTTTTTCAAAATGTAAATCGACTGGAAAAATCTTTTTTTTTTGTGCGATTTTTTTTTTATGTAAAACTTCATATCACAAAATTAAACATTTTTTTATTCAAAACACTAAATGTACAAGGTTCAACAATGTTTTGATGGTTTATTTCACTGTTTAACATATTAATTTTTATTTAATTTTTTGGTGAAAAAAACGAATCATCTTAGGTTGGAATCGACTGAAGACATTGCTCCGCCAACTGCAAACATTCGCCACCAAACAAGGACTAAGAGGTTAAAGTATGGATTTTGTTTTTGCACATTTTCTTGATTTTTTTTTCGGTTTATTTATTTCTGCATTTTGAGCCTCATTTTGTGTTATGGTTTTTGCTGAAAATTTTGATTCTTTTAGCGCAGGTTTTATAGATTTAAGACCTGTATTTTAATATATAGCGTTCAAGAAAAAATAAGTCAATGGGATATATGTAAATCACCCACTGAATTGGTCAATTTTGTAAAATATGTTGGTTTTGAATAGTCAATTGAGTATGTGGATGTTGTATTCAACCAAAAGTCACTGGAATATATAGTTAATGCTTAATAAATTCCTTTGTAACAAAAGATTAATTTCTGTGTACAAAATTATATATATTTGTGCATATTGCTTGACAAATTACTGCATAATCTTTATTTGATTTAAGTACTTTCATGCTGACATATAAACTAAACATTTTAAGCAAATTTATTGTCAATTCATTGCACCTATAAATCTGTTTTCAATATCAATTGTTAATGCTAAACGAAGTTCATAAATACATTTCTATTTATGCAATAATTCTCTGCTTTCAGTACATATATACAATATTTCATTTTATGTGTATATTGTTTTATACAAGAGAAACTTAGTATTTATGTCTTTAAATAATAAAAACATTACTTATGTGCTATTTTTATTTTCATTTTCTGTACTTTCATGTTTATGTTTCTGCATATTCGGTAACATGATTATGTAATATATTTAATAATTCTAGGTATTTTAAGTGAATATTTAATAATTATATATTTTTATTGAATATTTTAATTAATGTTTAAGTTTACATTCCTGCATCTCGTTTAGGAATTTTATGTAATTTTTTGTTTAATTTAATGCAATTGTTATGAAAAAAGTGAAGGCTGCAGAGTGGGTGCTCAGAGTTTAAACATCGAAAAAGGCATGGGTTCTGTAGTTTTTTTTTTTAATTTAAATTCTTTTGTCTTATTTAATGAGCTCAATCCAAAAGTAATCGGTGTGTTAAAAATAATTTAGTTGGTCGTGTAGGCACCATGCATCTATATTTGATCCAAAAAATTATAAAATGAATATTTTAAAGTATTTTTTAGATTATTTAAGTTTGATTTGTTTATTATTAAATAAATTTTAAATGAATAATTTAAACTTCACAAGCTAATCAAACTTAATTGAATATAGATGAACTTTATAAATTTAGGTTATGTTCAAAATATTCATTATTTTTCCAAAAGAAAAAAAATACTTTTTCCATAAAATCTGAGAATGAAGAGTAGCTAAAAAATTCATTTTTATTCAAACTTTTTTTATTACATAAATCTAGCAGAACTTTACTATAAGATTTTTTTTTAATCCACCGCTACTTTACAACATTCTTACTTTAAGATAATTCAAAGTTTTATTCACCGACGTATATTTGTCGTATTCTTCACGTCTTTCTAGAAGGTAGAGAGGATGTTCGTTTTCATTTATTTCTTGACTCTTTTATGTCATGCTCTTTTCCAATCACTTGTCCTTTACAAAATGTGAACGTGGGAAAAAGACATAATATTGTGAAAAATATTTGACTTAGTCTCCTGAGAGACGGTCTCATTATTTTTTTATTATGAGACGGACTCTAATACATCATTTTAATAAGTTAAATATATCATTTCATTTTTAAAAATTACATTATTTGCAACAAATAAATACATCATTTGCAATAAAGAAATACATCAATTCATTAAATTCGCCTCACAATAAAAATGATGAGATATTATTTGCAATAAAGAAACACGTCAATTCATTAAATTCGCCTCACAATAAAAATGATGAGATATTATTTGCAATAAAGAAACACATCATTTCATTAAATTCGTCTCACAATAAAAATGATGAGACCGTTTCATATGAGAATTTGCCAAAATATTTTAGATATTCAAATTTATTAAATATATTTAAGAAATACTTATTTTTTTATTAATTACAAGAATTTGATTAGAGTTATGACGATAAAATCATCGCCAACACTCACATCACCAATTTTTTTAATAATTTTTAAATTTTAAAATAAAAAGTAAAATATAAAAGTATACATATTAATATATATATATATATATATATATATATATATATATATATATGAGAGTCGATCAAATTTATACTCCCTCCGTTCCGATTATATAGTCCGTGTTACTATTTTAGAGTGTTTTGATTATATAGTCCAGTTTCTATATTTGGTATTGTTTTTATATGGTCATTTACCATTACATCCCTAAATAATATTGGAAAATGAGAATATTAAATATAATATTATGAAAATGAGAGATTAATTAATGCTTTAAATAAGGGTAATGTTGGAAGTTTGTTTAAATATTAAATAATTTTTGACAAACGTGCAAGATCAAAGTGGATTACAAAATCGGAACGGAGGGAGTATATAATTAGTACTCCCTCCGTCCTATTTTAATAGTCTAGTTTCCCATTTTCGGGTGTCCCACTTTAATAATCATGTTTCCAAAAAAGATAATTTTTTCACAGTTAACAATAAAATATTAATTTCACTCAACTCATTCTACACTCACATGTCTCGATTATTGTGTCAAAAGCAAACAAAATTATTAATCCAACACGGGGAAAATATTATATATATATATATATATATATATATATATATATATAATTAAGAGGGGGGTGGGTCGGTGGCGGAAGCACCGACCACTAACCCACACTCTCATGAATAAATTTGTTTATTTTTTTGAATTTTATTTTAATTGTGATCGCTGTCGCGTTTGTGTCGAGTCATGTCATGGATCCAACACAGACCCTATCTCTCCTGAATAAAAAATATATTTTTAAAATTTTTGATATTTTATTTTGATTATGGTTGGTGTTGGGTCTGTGTATTGGTCCGACACAGACCCGACACCGACCTTCTCTCTCCTCAATAAAAAAAGTTTTTAATTAAAAAGTTTCGATCAACTTTACTTAATTTTTTTGAAAAAAAAAATTATAATAGAATTCTAAAAAAAATGTCAAATAGTGTAGTGAGTGTTTTTTGAATGTATATAATGTTTTGGGTATTTTCATAATATATATAGTGGAAATAATTATTAAGATTATCACTTCCTTCAATAACTTAATAAAATAAAATATTTTAGGAAATTCCAGATTTAAGAAGGGGATGAAATTGAATTGGAGTAGATGGTGGAATTCGCTGTCATTTATTTTAATGAAATTGACGAAATTAAATTCTTGATAATGAAATTGGAATTGCATTAGTTTTTGAATTCATTTATTTATTCAATTCAATTAATAGATTTCAAGAATTCAATATAATTAGTGAAACAGAATTTAATTTGATTCGTGAAAGTAAATTCATATTAAATTGATAAATTACATGAATCGATAACATAATTGATGTAAATTCAATTAACTGATTTTACGAATTGAATCCATTTCGTGTAATATAATTCAATTAAGTCCGTAAAATTGAATTCGAATTAAATTGAGTCACGAATTGAAAGTATAATTTAATTAACTTCAATTAATTAATTTCACGAATTAAATTCAGTTCGTGAAATAGGATTATGGATAGTTCTTGAATTCAAAAATTATTTTTATTCTTGAATTCGATTCTTTAATTAAAAATTGTTAAGAAATGTTGGTCCGGAAATCAGAGAATATAATATGCAGTGGAAGTAAGTTTAATTATGCACTTGTTCTCCGAAACTGAACTGACTGAAACTCAGTTTCGGGTTAAGAAAATGTAAGTTTATGCTCAGAAGTTATTAAGTAAGTTTCACAAGTATGCTCTTCAATACTTAGTCAAGTATTGAAGGTTTCAAAGTAAGTTTGTGGACTTAGAAATATTGAAATGTAAAGAAAGCAAGTAAATAACACAGGATATTATAGTGGTTCGGATTAAATATCTTACGTCCACTTTTCCGAACTCAATGAGAAAATCACTAAGTTTGGTTACAAGTCTCCATACGATCTATGAACAGCCCGTCGGTACTCCATCCTTCGGTTTGCTGCCGTCACTAACCTAGGAACTCCTTGCTAATTTAGTCTCCAAGTTTAAGTAAGGATGCACCTCGCAACCTTCTTCCTAGGTGGTAGGATGTTTCCTCGTTCTTCGCAGAATTAAATTTGTTGGCAAAAGCCCGTGAGAGTCAGTGTTCCATAGTAGAACACTGACTGCTATGATTATTACTTAGAACATTTGTCTCATCTCCACCTGGGCACTGATTTGCCCACACCTCCTCAGATCTCCAGCAAGTTAGGCGTCCACTGATTTGCCCACACTTCCTCAGATCTCCAGCAGGTTAGGCCTAACCTGGCTTGCATAATGGGCATATCTTAATTGTTGAGCTCGTGCATCGCCAAATCAAACTGTCTCCACCTTTGAAACTCCTGCCTCAGAATCCTGCAGGCGTCTGTATCTTCTGTCAGGAGGTCAGGATTGAGTAAGTTTGCCTCCTCTGTCACCCTTCGCTCCAACCTCTGAGAGATTTCTGCGCCCCAGGGATAAGCTGGGCATCCCCAACTTTAGTTCGGTGAATGGGTGGACACCATCTTCTTATACACTCATTTGAAGACTCAGGATGTGGTACACCACTTAAAGTCACCTTATACTCGGGAAGTCGGCTCGACTGATAAGTATATTATTTGGCCCAAGCTGAGGTAGAGTCGCAAACTCAGCTTGGGTGGAGGTTTCCTCATGCGCAACCTCCACACTAAGGGTGACAATTTTTGATCTGATCCGATAATCCGACATGAATTCGCACGATAATAATAGATATGGATTGAGACTTATCGGATCGACTTGATAAGGACATGAAAATTTAGGATTGGATTCGGATTAAATACAGATCGGATTAGATAATTCATTAAACGGATCGAATTCAGATCGGATACGGATATCCGTTAATAAATTAATAAAAAATATTTATTTTTTTAAATATAGTAATTAATTAATTGATTTAGATATATTAGTTTAGATTTAGAGTACTTTCAAAAACTCAAAAATCTTGGTTCTTCATTGTCCGTATCCCATTTTATTAATTCACCACAAAAAATGTATTTATTTATCTATTCATTATATTTTTTAATATTTATTTTCTTTTACTATCAAAATTTAATAATTTTTTTTTCTCAACTTCAAGATTTCAATTAAGTTGTATCAACCGATTAACTAATTGGTGAGATCTTAAATTTTAATATTGATGAAAGTATTGTAGATTCTCATTCATTGTCTCAACTCTTGCAATTTCACCATGATAGATGAAAGGTATTTATTATAATTTATTTTATTTGTTATAAATCTTGAAGTTTTAATTAATATTTATCTCCCTAAAAAATGTAAGTGGAGTATTGACGACTAAGGTGAAAGATTGATCAGTATTTGGAAATTAACAAGTTTGACCACTAGTATTTGAATATAAGATTTATTTATGTATTTTGGGATATTTGATTGAGGATTTTAGTTTCAAATGAAGTTGCAGTTTTATTTAATTATCCAACACATGATTTGAACAATCAAATATGAATATTTTGTATTATCTTATCAAATTTTTATTGGATTATAATTGTGTTTATTGAAACGGATTCTTAATGAATTAATTCGATTTGGATTCTTATCGGATCTTTATCGGATCGGATCCATAACGGATCATTCTAATTGGATACTTATTGGATCCTTAACGGATACGAATCGGATTCATGCGGATACAGATTTGAACATAACGGATCGGATACGGATATGGATTTTGATTTTTCTTAACGGATCGAATACAGATTTTACTTTAATGGATCAGATCGATAACGGATTGACACGATAAGGACCCGATCCGCACGAATTGCCACCCCTACTCCACACCCTTCCCTTTCTCCTGAGCCTTCTCCTGCTCTTTCTCCTGCTCTGGCTCCTTCTCTTGCTCCGACTCCTTCTCTTGCTCCGTTAGTTTTGCCGGGGTGGTCGCCCGATCATCCTCCTTCTGCTTCTCCTGCTCCTCACCCACCTTTCGGGCTATCTCCAGAACTACTTCCTCAGCATGCACTTCAATGTCTTCTTCTGGAATTTCAGGTGCATGATGAGTTTCCTGCTAAGCTTCTTTCTCACCACCTTCTTCCGCCGATTTTACTGGGTCGGTCGCCCGGTCGATCAGATCCTCCTCTACCACAATATCGATCGTGGTTTGCTCAGGCTGTGCAACTTGTCTCTCAGGATGCTGGTCTATGCCATGAGCATCCCGGTAGAGTTCTTCAAAAGTTCTCTGTTCAGGGGTGTCAGAGAGGAAAGGTATATGAATACCTTGAGGAATATCTACCTCTGGCCCCTGAAAGGTCAGCTTGCGGCGAGTGGAGGACTCTTCCATCTTCTCCTTTCCTTTCCCCGACTACCTCTTTCTCTCTCTTCTTCCTCTTCAGGGGACGCACCACCTCTATTCGGGGCTTCTTAGGGATATCCATTTTGATTCGGTCATCGAACGGAGTAGGCTCCTGCACAGGCTGATCTGACTCCTTTCTAAACTTCTTCCTTAGCCTTTTCTTCTTTGGCTTGTTTGGATCCTCCCCAAGATTTGTCACTGGGGGGGAGGTCTTCCATGGATTTCTGCAAGCTCTCCTCAGTATAGCTTTATCTTGTTTTGAAACCCAACATTGAAGTGTTGGAGTATATCCTGAATACTGACAGTCAATCTAAATTAAACGTCACGTACTTAAGTGTTTTTGTACTGACCAAGCTGACTTGTCACTCTCAGCTTGGATAAGTACAAGATACCGAACTGAACATATATTTTTCTGCAGCACATTTACATTATATTCTGATAAATTGGGACCAGCAAGAATTGAATTTAATCCAGGTACTAATTCAATCATAATTCACATAATTAGTGTTTGACTGTTGTGTTCTTTCTTGGAGAGAAACAACACTAAAATTAACTCAAGAACAAAGAGTTATGAGTCTCGTGTTCACGAAGGTGACACACGGAAAGCTTTAGAACTTTTGAGATTTGAATCTCTCTCCTTCATTTATAAATAGTCGAGGACTTCCAGATATTCATACCATACCTAATACCTAACTCTCGAGCTTGCCGAAACTATGCCATATTCACGACTCGATGTAAGAGACTTTCAAAGCTTTTTCGTGTGTCATCGTTGTGAACACGAGCCTCAGAATACTTTGTTCTTGAGTTATCTTTGGTATTCTTTCTCTTCAAGAAAGAATACAACAGTCAAGTACGCTCTGTACTTTGACTAGTACCGGCGTTCTTAGCCGCCAAGTTGACAGTTGTGCCTCTTGCTTCCCACTTCTTGTTAAGTAAGGATCAGTGTCCTAAGACTGATTTTGAAATGGATGAAATAAAACATGTCCCTTATACTAATGCTATTGGCTCTATCATGTATCTTATGGTGAGTACTAGGCCTGATATAGCTTATTGTGTGAGTTTATTGAGCAGATATATGTCAAATCCTGGCAAGCCTCACTGGGAAGCCCTTAAATGTTTATTCAGATACCTAAAGCACACACAAAACACTGGCTCGAGATTTCCAAAACATTCTAAAGATGTTACTCTTGTGGGTTATATTGACTCTAACTATGCAAAAGATAGAGACAATAGGAAATCAACTACATCCTATGTCTTTACCTTATGTGGTGCATGTGTTAGCTAGCCTGAAATCTCAATTACAACCTGTTGTGGCTTTATCTACTACTGAATCTGAATACATTGCTATGACTGATGCATTTAAGGAAGCTATTTGGCTAAAAGGATTACCGTCTGAGATTAAATATCTTAAATCGAATCCTATTGTGTTTTCTGATTCCCAATCAGCCATCCAATTATGTAGAAACCCTGTTTTTCATGATAGGACATAGCATATAGATGTGAGATACCACTTCATTAGGGACATTGTAGATAAGGGCATAATTTCACTAGAGAAGATAACATCTGAGTTTAATCTTGCAGATATGGGTACAAAATGCTTGCCTTTAGAAAAGTTTGTCCTGTAAAACCATTCATAACTTTGAGCATGATTAAGTTTGTTTCTTTGTGATATTATTAATCCTGCTTACTTTGTGTACTGTTTTATCACTCTGTTTAACTTTGTGTAAATTTTTTTGGAGTACTGTTTTATCACTAGTTAATGAGTTTAACTTTTAACTTTGTATTTTGTAAACTTTTTAAACTTGGGCATTTCTTTGTGTGTGGCTGCAGGTACTGATCTCTAGAGTTAGTGTACCTATGCCTTGCCCATAAAAGTCCTAGTGCATGAATCGCTAGGCAACCGGCGATGATGATAACCAATAAGTGGAAAGTCCCTGCAACCATGGCCAAGGTGGAGAATGTAATTTGGTATGGCCTTGGTCTTGGGCCTTTTAATTGTCTGGCCCAGTTTTATCCCAGCCCATCTCCTTGTTGTGTTCATGGATTGGATAAGTGGTTTGGGTTTTCGGTTTGGGTGTAGGCGGTTGGGGCGGTTATTTCCTAAACCTACTATATATTTGTGGTGACCCGGTTTCTCTCGGATTATCTGAAACCTAACCCTAATTTCTTCGCCGCTCTCTCTCTCTCTATAGTCTTTTCGCTCTCCCTTCTCTCTAGAACTCCGTCGTATGAGAGTGTGATTTCGGTGAGCCCTTGAGTGATTGAGAGTCCCGAACCCTAAGCTTACCTTCATACATCCTATCTATGGCCGGAGGATGGCAGGGACTCACAGAGGTGAGTTCTGAGCCATATTTCAAGTCCCTTCGATAAGAGGCGAGGCGTGGCTGCACTAAATCGGAGATCCAAGACCGAGGATGCTTCAGAGGAAGTCTAAACTTGAAGGCCGACTTTAGATTCGGTCGTGGAACCCTAGTTCGATCTGGGAGTAACTGGCCAGAATTGGGTCAACAGTGCCTGATTCCCAAGATTATTAATATTAAATTAGATTAGATTCACTTATAAAGTATTCATTGCATATTATATTGATATATAATATGTGTTGAACCAAAGAAATGATATCACATTTCTTATCCATTTATAAACACTAGCAAAACCAATTTCGGCCCATGCAATTCGATCCAATCTTAAACTCGGAAGTGGTCGAACAACTAAAGTCTGATGTTCGACTCGCAGAACACATGCCGATTGAACAGTTAGCAAGCTCAAGAAAGACAACTCGCGAGAATCATGGAAGCTGCATTAAAGGAGTTAATTCCCATCGGATTAGACTCAATTAAATGAAGAATGGGCATGGTCCAAGGGACCTTCCCATAATGTAATTTTACCTACTTATAAATAGTGTGAAAAATGATTGGCAAAAATTGTCTAAAAAAGATTCAAGCAATTTTGTAAGCATTTCTTAAGTATTCTTTCCTATAGAATTTATTCACCCTCAACAATTGGTGGAAAGGAAAGAAAGAAAGAGATGGAGAATTTTGCGACGAGCAAAGAAGCCAGCAAGATTGTGCTGACAGAAAAGATGGGCTGGTCTGCCTGAATCTCTTCTACACAGGGAAACAGGTACTTGGGCCAACTAGCTTGCTTACACAGAGCGGAGAAGCGCACAAGAGGCTATGGCAGCTGATAGCTAGGCAGAGGCGGATCTATGTAGGGGCTAGGGGGCTCCAGTCCCCCAGCCTGATTTTTT
>JAPKLW010004305.1:0-17531 GCA_026898455.1 Plectranthus barbatus
CCCGATCAATCTCCACAACTCCGATACTCAAATGTGTGCAACATACTTGTAGAACTCATGGAGACGATCAATTCGGTACAAGTTTTCAAAGAGTTCCATCTTTTGTTGAGGAGATATCGAGGTTTGTACCGAACTCTTCATTGAATCACTTATAAAGTGGATTCCCGACCAATCCACAAATTCGATGCTCGAATGTGTGCAACATACTTGTAGAACTCATCGAGACGATCGATTCGGTAGAAGTTTTTAAAGAGTTCCATCTTTTGTTGAGGAGATATCGTGGTTTGTACCGAACTCTTCATTGAAGCTTTTATAAAGTTGATTCCCAATATAAATCCACAACTCTGATGCTCGAATGTGTGCAACATACTTGTGGAACTCATCGAGACGATTGATTTGGTAAAAGTTTTCAAAGAGTTCCATTTTTTGTTGAGGAGATATCGTGGTTTGTACCGAACTCTTCATTGAAGCACTTATAAAGTTGATTTCGATCAATCCACAACTCCGATGCTCGAATGTGTGCAACATACTTGTAGAAGTCATCGAGACGATCGATTCGGTACAAGTTTTCATAGAGTTCCATCATTTGTTGAGGAGATATCGTGGTTTATACCGAACTCTACATTAATGCACGTATAAAGTTGATTCCCGATCAATCCACAACTCCGATGCTCGAATGTGTGCAACATACTTGTAGAACTCATCGTGACGATCAATTCGGTACAAGTTTTCAAAGAGTTCCATCTTTTGTTGAGGAGATATCGTGGTTTGTACCGAACTCTTCATTGAAGCACTTATAAAGTTCATTCCCGATAAATCCACAACTCCGGCGCCTGAATGTGAGATACATACTTGTAGAACTTGTCGAAACGATCAATTCGGTACAAGTTTTTATAGAGTTCCATCTTTTGTTGAGGAGATATCGTGGTTTGTACCGAACTATTCATTGAAGCACTTGTAAAGTTGATTCCTAATCAATCCACAACTCCGATGGTCAAATGTGTGCAACATACTTGTAGAACTTATATAGACGATCGATTCGGTACAAGTATTTAGAGAGTTCCTCTTTTATTGAGGAGATATCATAGTTTGTACCGAACTCTTCATTGAAGCACTTATAAAATTGATTCCCGATAAATTCAGAACTCCGATGCTTGAATGTGTGCAACATACTTGTAGAACTCTTCATTGAAGCACTTATAAAGTTGATTCCCAATCAATCTCCACAACTCCGATGCTCGAATGTGTGCAACATACTTGTCGAACTCATCGAGATGATCGATTCAGTACAAGTTTTCAAAGATTTCCATCTTTTGTTGAGGAGATATCGTGGTTTGTACCGAACTCTTCATTGAAGCTTTTATAAAATTGAATCCATATAAATCCACAACTCCGATGCTCGAATGTGTGCATCATACTTGTAGAACTCATCAAGACGATCGATTTGGTACAACTTTTTAAAGAGTTCCATCTTTGGTTGAGGAGATATCCTGGTTTGTACCGAACTCTTCATTGAAGCACTTATAAAGTTGATTCCCTATAAATCCACAACTCCGATGCTCGAATGTGTGCAACATACTTGTAGAACTCATCGAGACGATCGATTCGGTACAACTTTTTAAAAAGTTCCCTATTTTATTGAGGAGATATCGTGGTTTGTACCGAACTCTTCATTGAAGCACTTATAAAGTTGATTCCCGATCAATCCACAACTCCGATGCTCGAATGTGTGCAACATACTTGTAGAACTCATCAAGACGATCGATTCGGTACAACTTTTTAAAAAGTTCCATCTTTTGTTGAGGAGATATCGTGGTTTGTACCGAACTCTTCATTGAAGCACTTATAAAGTTGATTCCCGATCAATCCACAACTCCGATGCTGGAATGTGTGCAACATACTTTTAGAAATCATCGAGATGATCGATTCGGTACAAGTTTTCAAAGAGTTCCATCTTTCGTTGAGGAGATATCGTAGTTTGTACCGAACTCTTCATTGAAGCACTTATAAAGTTGATTCCCGATCAATCCACAACACCGATTCTCGAATGTGTGCAACATACTTGTAAAACTCATTGAGACGATCGATTCGGTACAAGTTTTCAAAGAGTTCCATCTTTTGTTGTGGAGATATCATGATTTGTACCGAACTCTTTATTGAAGCACTTATAAAGTTGATTCCCGATCAATCCACAACTCCGATGCTCGAATGTGTGCAACATACTAGTAGAACTCATCGAGACGATCGATTCGGTACAAGTTTTCAGAGAGTTTCATCTTTTTTTGAGGAGATATCGTAGTTTGTACAGAACCCTTCATTGAAGCACTTATAAAGTTGATTACGAACAATCCACAACTCCGATGCTCGAATGTGTGCAACATACGTGTAGAACTCATCGAGACGATCGATTCGGTACAAGTTTTCAAAGAGTTCCATCTTTAGTTTAGGAGATATCGTGGTTTGTACCGAACTCTTCATTGAAGCACATATAAAGTTCATTCCCGATCAATCCAACACTCCGATGCCTGAATGTGTGCGACATACTTGTAGAACTCGTCGAGACGATCAATTCGGTACAAGTTTTTATAGAGTTCCATCTTTTATTGAGGAGATATCGTGGTTTGTACCGAACTCTTCATTGAAGCACTTATAAAGTTGATTCCCGATCAATCCACAACTCCGATGGTCAAATGTGTGCAACATACTTGTAGAACTCATCTAGACGATCGATTCGGTAAAAGTTTTTAGAGAGTTCCATCTTCTATTGAGGATATATCGTAGTTTGTACCAAACTCTTCATTGAAGCACTTATAAAGTTGATTCCTGATAAGTCCACAACTCCGATGCTCGAATGTGTGCAACATACTTGTAGAACTCATTGAGATGATCGATTCGGTAGAAGTTTTCATGGAGTTCCATCTTTTGTTGAGGAGATATCGTGGTTTGTACCGAACTCTTCATTGAAGCTTTTATAAAGTTGATTCCCTATAAATCCACAACTCCGATGCTCGAATATGTGCAACATACTTGTAGAACTCATCGAGATGATCGATTCGTTAAAAATTTTTCAGAGAGTTCCATCTTTTGTTGAGGAGATATCGTAGTTTGTACCGAATTCTTCATTGAAGCACTTATAAAGTTGATTCCCGATCAATCCACAATTCCGATGCTCGAATGTGTGCAACATACTTTTAGAAATCATCGAGACAATCGATTCGGTACAAGTTTTCAAAGAGTTCCATCTTTCGTTGAGGAGATATCGTGGTTTGTACCGAACTCTTCATTGAAGCACTTATAAAGTTGATTCTCGATCAATCCACAACTCCGATTCTCGAATGTGTGCAACATACTTGTAGAACTTATTGAGACGATCGATTCGGTACAAGTTTTCTAAGAGTTCCATCTTTTGTTGGGGAGATATCGTGGTTTGTACCGAACTCTTCATTGAAGCACTTATAAAGTTGATTCCCGATCAATCCAGAACTCCGATGCTCGAATGTGTGCAACATACTTGTAGAACTCGTCGAGATGATCGATTCGGTACAAATTTTCATAGAGTTCCATCTTTTGTTGAGGAGATATCGTGGTTTGTACCGAACTCTTCATTGAAGCACTTATAAAGTTGATTCCCTATCAATCCACAACCCTGATGCTCAAATATGTGCAACATACTTGTAGAACTCATCGAGATCGATTCTTTTAGAGAGTTCCTTCTTTTGTTGAGGAGATATCGTGGTTTGTAACGAACACTTCATTGAAGCACTTATAAAGTTTATTCCCGATCAATCTCCACAACTCCGATACTCAAATGTGTGCAACATACTTGTAGAACTCATCGAGACAATCGATTCGGTACAAGTTTTCAAAGAGTTCCATCTTTTGTTGAGGAGATATCGTGGTTTGTACCGAACTCTTCATTGTAGCACTTATAAAGTTGATTCCCTATCAATCTCCACAACTCCGATGCTCAAATGTGTGCCACATACTTGTCAAACTGATTGAGACGATCAATTCGCTACAAGTTTTCAAAGAGTTCCATCTTTTGTTGAGGAGATATCGTGGTTTGTACCGAACACTTCATTGAAGCACTTATAAAGTTGATTCCCGATCAATCCACAACTCCGATGCTTGAATGTGTGCAACATACTTGTAGAACTCATCGAGACGATCGATTCGGTACAAGTTTTCAAAGAGTTCTATCTTTTGTTGAGGATATATCGTGGTTTGTACCGAACTCTTCATTGAAGCACTTATAAAGTTGATTCCAGATCAATCTCCACAACTCCGATGCTCGAATGTGTGCAACATACTTGTCAAACTAATCGAGATGATCGATTCGGTACAAGTTTTCAAAGCGTTCCATCTTTTGTTGAAGAGATATTGTGGTTTGTACCGAACTCTTCATTGAATCACTTATAAAGTGGATTCCTGATCAATCCACAACTTCCATGCTCAAATGTGTGCAACATACTTGTAGAACTCATCGAGAAGATTGATTTGGTACAAGTTTTCAAATAGTTCCATATTTTGTTGAGGAGATATCGTGGTTTGTACCTTACTCTTCATTGAAGCACTTATAAAGTTGATTCCCGGATCAATCCATAACTCCGATGGTTGAATGTGTGCAACATACTTGTAGAACTCATCAAGACGATCGATTCCGTACAAGTTTTCAGAGAGTTTCTTCTTTTGATGAGGAGATATCGTAGTTTTTACCGAACTCTTCATTGAAGCACTTATAAAATTGATCCCCGATCATTCTCCACAACTCCGATGCTTGAATGTGTGCAACATACTTGTAGAACTCATCGAGACGATCGATTTGGTACAAGTTTTCAAAGAGTTCCATCTTTTGTTGTGAAGATATCATGGTTTGTACCGACCTCTTCATTGAAGCACTTATAAAGTTGATTCCGGATCAATCTCCACAACTCCGATGCTCGAATGTGTGCAACATACTTGTAGAACTCATCGAGACGATCGATTCGGTACAAGTTTTCAAAGAGTTCCATATTTTGTTGAGGAGATATCGTGGTTTGTACCGAACTCTTCATTGAATCACTTATAAAGTGGATTCCTGATCAATCCACAACTCCGATGCTCGAATGTGTGCAACATACTTGTAGAACTCATCGAGACGATCGATTCGGTACAAGTTTTTAAAGAGTTCCATCTTTTGTTGAGGAGATATCGTGGTTTGTACCAAACTCTTCATTTAAGCTTTTATAAAGTTGATTCCCTATTAATCCACAACTCCGATGCTCGAATGTGTGCAACATACTTGTAGAACTCATCGAGAAGATCGATTCTGTACAAGTTTTCAAAGAGTTCCATCTTTTGTTGAGGAGATATCGTGGTTTGTACCGAACTCTTCATTGAAGCACTTATAAAGTTGATTCCCTATCAATCCACAACTCCGATGCTCGAATGTGTGCAACATACTTGTAGAACTCGTCGAGACGATCGATTCTGTACAAGTTTTCATAGAGTTCCATCTTTTGTTGAGGAGATATCGTGGTTTGTACCGAACTCTTCATTCAAGCACTTATAAAGTTAATTCCCGATCAATCCACTACTCTGATGCTCAAATGTGTGCAACATACTTGTAGAACTCATTGAGACGATTGATTTGGTACAAGTTTTCAAAGTGTTCCATCTTTTGTTGAGGAGATATCGTGGTTTGTTCCGAACTCTTCATTGAAGCACTTATAAAGTTGATACCGGTCAATCCACAACTCCGATGCTCGAATGTGTGCGACATACTTGTAGAACTCATCGAGACGATCGTTTCGGTACAAGTTTTCGAAGAGTTTCATCTTTTGTTGAAGAGATATCGTGGTTTGTACCGAACTCTCTATTGAAGCACTTATAAAGTTGCTTTGATACCAGTCGGGAGCCGGGAGCCTCCAAACTCCATACACTCAAGGGGGTCACCTCAACCTTACCAAACTCATCGAGTTTTAACGCCCTCCTTGGCTATAACTCTGGAGTTAGATCAGGCTAGTTTTACCAAATAGGTTAGATCCTCCGTATGAACAAGGAGGACCTTAGCTTGACTAATGGGGGATGAATATAGATTGATTATGTATTACCATGAGGACTTTCGAAAGGAAAGATAGAGATTTAGCTGGACATATTGGAAAATAAAAGAGAGGATTTTTATTTGATTTTTTCGTGTCCCCTAGAGTACAGCCCTTCATACCTATATATAGATATGAAGTGATATCGGTTGAGTCATCAATAGTAAAACACGTATCTCTGACTTAGCTTTTTATTATGCCACCTAGGGGGAACACTCATTACATGTGTCCTTACTAAGTTGGACACCTAGCAAACTTGCTTACTTAACATTTGCATGCTAGACACGTATGTACAATACATGCATGCTGGTTTTATTATAACATAAAGACAACCGCCTGATAAGACAAACGACTTTTTAAAATGCCTTGCTAATATCCATGTCATCTGGAGAGGGCCATGGATCTTGAGAGTCTTGAAAATAGTCGATAGGACTTTTGTCACGTTGTGGCTTCTGACTGGTCCCTTCCTGATTGGTAGGAGTGACGACCCAGGAGGTGAAGACAAGCTTTTCAGTTATGGTATCTGGAGTTATCTTGTTCACAAAGCATAAGTGTTGATATAACTCATCTTCTTCCAGACGATTTCCCCGTAGAGAGTGTTGGAGTATCTTCCATTTGTAATGTATCTGAAGAGGACGTAATCTTTCACCTGTGTGTTCATAATATGGTCTATGACAGATAACCACAAGATGAGGGTCTTCAACATAATCTTCTGCTGCTTCGTAGGCTTGATGAAGCATAACAAGCCATTCATCAATGGAGGCATATAATTCCAAGAAATCCCATGTCATAGTAGTCTCATTCTCCGAGTTGTATAAGAACGTTAACATATCTTCAACATTCATTTCAATGGCTATGTAGAATAGAGCGGACAAACACCATAGATACCAGAAAGAGTTAAGTGTAATGTTTGTCAGAGGCTCTATATTTGCAATCATCAGGAAAGGTTTTTGGATATCAAAACAGGCAAAGTTATATGAGACTTGAGTTTCTGCCATGTATTGAGATAGGTATTTGAAAACATTTCTTCTGGCAAAGAGTTTGATATCATTGATAGACTTAAAAGGCTGATCAGAGGGAGGAAAATGGAGGTCAGGTTTCCTTATGACTGGAGGAAGTTTTTTGAGGAGAGGATTTTCTTTAGGAAGAAATGGGTTCTTACCCTTCCCACCCACATAAATAAAAGACATTTTCTTTCCCTTTTTGTGAACCATAAAGATGATAGGAAGAATCTTTCTAGAGGAAATCACCTGCAAGAAAGGTTTCCTTGATAAATAATCAGGGATTATGTTTTCTTTACCTTTAATATGTTGGACCTTGAATTGATATTTTGAAAACCAATCCTTGAGCCGAAGGAGCTGTTTTTCCAGAACACCTTTATGTTGAAGCTCCATTATAGCTGGAAAGGATGTGTTATCTAATTGAACAACAAATTCTTGTCCGATAAGATGAAATTCAAACTTCTTGATTCCATTTTTGATTGCCAATATCTCTTTATAGACTGCATGATAATGCTTCTGGGAATCCTTGAATTGTCCGCTGGCATGAGCGCAGTAACAAAGTTTTCCTGCAGCTTCTTCTAAAAGAATGGCACCCCAATATTCATCACTAGCATCAGTTTGTAGGATTCTTTTACCTTTACCTGGGATTCGCAAAGGAGGAGGATCCTTACATACTTCTTTGAGATAAGCAAGAGCCAGCGTTTGATTTCTTCCCCATGCTGGAGGGTTTTTCCTCAAGAGCTTTGACAATTGGCTGGTGTATTTGGAGCAATTTAGAATGAAGTCCTTGATGTAATTGACAATAACAAGAAATTGTTGGATTTCTTTGATTGAGAGATTCTCATTTGGGAACTTCTGCAGCTCTTGGGCGATGTGGACTCCAGGCACATATTTCCCATCACTTATTCTCATACCAAGAAAATCAATACTAGATTGGCCAATAATACTCTTTTTCTCAGATAACATGACACCATATTTTTGAACCAATTCCAAAAATTGATTAAGCAGGGTAAGATGATCTTTTCTGATTTTAGAGTATAGAAATATATCATCAATGGATACCAGAGTGGAATAAAGGATTGGATCAAATATTTGAATCATAGCCTTTTGAAATAAAGAGGGTGCTACTTTAAGGCCAAAAGGTATGACTATCCATTGATATTGGGCCATTGGAATGCAAAAGGCTGTTTTATATCTATCAATTGGGTCAATGTCTATTTGCCAAAAACCGGATTTAAGATCAAATTTTGAGAATATGCGGGCTTCTGATAATTGAGCAAAAAGCATTTGGGTTCTAGGTAGAGGGAATTCATCATCAAGTAGATAGAAATTAAGAGGCTTGTAATCAATGACTAACCTCTTTTTCCCCGTGTTTGTTCAGCCCGCTTATTGACATAAAAGGCTTGGCAAGCCCAATTTGACTTAGTTGGCTCAATGAGTCCAAGAGAGAGTAGTTGAGTGCATTCTTGTCTGGCCAATGTGAGCTCGTCTGGATTCATCCCTGGATGAGTTGCTTTGGTTGTATTGATATCTTCGTTCTTCTTGAAAGGCAATTGAACAAAGAAATTTTCATTTCTCCATAAAGGAGAGGGATGGTGGAAATCAGCATGTGAATCTGCACAACATTTCTACAATTCTTTTGTATGATGGCTAAAAATGTCAGGAGCTTCATCTAGAGAGAACAATTTCTGGACAGAGGTGTATGGCTGAAAACTCCTTTTGTATTTGACTCCATTGGGCAAGATCTGTAGTCTTTGGGTTTTAAAAAAGAGATCAAAACCCATGAGAAGATCATGTCCATGGAGTTTGCTTCCAATAACCTTTAGCCATATTTTGCATTCTGGAAAGAGTTGAATGCCAACAGGATATTTAGAGATTAAAGAAGTATGAAATGTCTGACCGTCAGCCGCATAGAAGTATTCATGATGAGTCTCCCAAGCATCTTGAGGAAGAATGTCTGGATTTAACATCGTCTTTCGAGCTCCAGTATCAAGCACTCCGATCGCCTTAATAGGTCGGTCATATTTGCTTTGAAGAATATTTACTTCTAGATAAGGGAAAGGAGTACCTTCTTGGACGATCAAATTAGTCTTTATGGTAGGAAAAGACCTTATCATGAGTACTGGAACTCCTTCATCTGAGGATACTTCATTATCGTCTTCATCTGAGGATTCCTGCAAAATAAATGTAGTATCTGTATCCTGTTCATCTTGTTCGGAGAAGATAGATTCAATATCAGCATGAAGGTGAAAGGCTTGGGATGCCAATTTTTAAGCTTTTCCTTGCTTGTTTGGGCAATTTTTTGCAAAATGCCCCTTTTTCATAAGTAACACTTGTCCGTCCTTTTCGTCCGAAATGATTTTCTCCTAAAGAACCTGTACTTCTTTCGGTTGTCCTTCTTACGAGCCTTATTTTTCCCTTGTCGATACTTATGAGAAGAAGAACACTTACAATCCTTATCTTTGCACTTGATTTCAAGATAAGATTTGTCGCATACGGACTTGGGAATTCTCCTTCTTTGTAACATCTCTTTGAAGAGTTGTTGTTGCTCACAGAGTTTGTCGAGGGCAGCAAGGCAACTTTGATGGATTTGGCCTAGAGTTGTTGCGATATCTCTCTGGCTCGCATGGATCATCCTCGCCATTTCTGGTTGTAATTTCTTTGGTAAAGACGCCAGATAGACATTCTTGAGGTTGGGATCATTGTAGCCATTCAGAATATAAAATTTGTCTGACATCCTTTTGAAATGTCGATCTAAATCCTTTTTAGACAAAGAACAACATCGCATCGAGAAATATTCTTGAGAAATAGTTTTGGAATATAGAGAGATATCACCTATAAATTCTTTGTGGATTTCTCCCAACGCATCTGCAGCGGTGGGGGCATTGAGTAGTTGCAATTGAAGATATTCTCCGAGGCTTAAAAACCATTCTCTTAGGGTTCCAAGGAATCTAGAAGTGAATTCCTTTAGAACTGACCTAAGATCTGAGTCTTCTTTGTTGAGCTGGTTGTCAATCCAGGCAATAAAAATATGCATTCGGTCCCTCCGTTTATGGATTGGCACATCATCAAATGTAAACCAAGGACCAAAAGTCTGCTTTGGAGGAGGACGAGCTTCTGATGGGTAGCTGACGAATGGATCATTGGTATCTTCTCAATCAGAATCTTCAAATAAACTCTCGGAATGCGCTTGAGAGGTTTCTGGATCGGCCATTAAGATAGCTGGAAGGTCCAAATCATTATGGAATTCATCATCCAAAGAACTTACATTTCCTTCATCTTCCTGGAGTCTGAGTTGATCCCTTGCCACCATTAAGGCTTCAAGAGGTTCAGTTTCTTCTTCATCTTTGGATTCTAGTTGTGGTTGCTCTTCTTTCTTTTTCTTTTTTGAAGTGTTGAGCGGAATGTTGGATATCATTCCAAAATATTTAGAATAATCTGATGAGCTCGGAGGAGAACTACAGTAACTGCTTGGTTGAAGTATAAACAAGGCTCCGGATCTGCTTTTGTCTTCGTGAATCCTTTGCATCTCCTTCTTTAGGTTTTTAATCTCAGCTTCTTTTTCTGAGAATTCGGTGTCGTACTGCCTTTTTTTTATCAACTCCTTGTAATTCTGCATCAAGTTGAGAGATTCTTCCAGAAAGTTTTTGTTCAACCTTCTGAAGTTGAACTTCAAGAGAATTAACCTTTTCAGTTGAGTTGTGAACCTTTTCTAGAATTAGAGAAACCTTTGAATCAATGACTTGGAGGGATTTGTTTTGAGCAGTGGCATTACAAGTTTGCCAATTCAAAACCTCCTCGCCTTGATTTAAGGATTTTCTTTGACCTGTTGGTTCTATAGTTGAACTCTGTATATAAGGTCTAGAAAAGATATTATTGACATGATCTTCTTGTCAAGACAAAGGAGGAAATTCTACCTCACAGTTTCTTAGCATATAACAAGCATGAGGATTAGTATCGTTGGAAGGCTTCTCATAGCTTGGCTTGTTATATCTCTGATTATAGAAGAACTCGTCATAATCCTCTTCCTCGAAGTAATCTTCATCATCAGAGTCTAGATAGTCTTCATCATCCGAGGAGGAGTGATATTGATTGCACGAGCATCTTGGGTCGCACATGCTTGGATCAATATCCCACATAAAGTGGCCATTGAGTCGATCCGTGTAGATAGTTCCACCATCTGTTGTAAAAGAAGATATAGGCATAGGAAAACCATCTGTTTCATCACGCATACCTTATTTTGGACAGGAGTGACAAGAAGCTGGAATATTGGATTAGAGGACCCCTCTTCCTTGCTGGGTTTGAAAATAGTTTTAACTTTTCCGTCCTTCATCCTTTGAAATTTGAATTCAGTGGCATGGATAGGCTCAACTACCAGATATGCAGCTTCATAATTGGTGATCCATTCAGTAGGTACCAGGTGTTAGAGATCTTTTCGATTGATTTGCCTAGGAACTTGTACAATTGTTGGCACTCCCTCTCCAGCTTCAGCTAGAACCATTAAAGCATCAGGGGTGCCTTGATTTTTTAGATCTAGACTGTGATTTTGCAACCTGTATACGATTTGGTGATGAAGAGTAGCCATATAGCTGCTAGATGCTTGATCAGCCCCAGATATCTGAATTTGTACTTTAAAAGTAGACTCCAGCGAGGCATCACGAAGAGATAAGGCAAAATTTGGAAAGAAAGTAACAGCAACACTCCCGGCATTTAGAGTAGTCAAAACAGTACCTATTACAGCATATTCATACAGTCGGTACCTTGTATCCAGAAGAGCAATTCTTGCCGTAACAGGGAGTCCTTTCCTACCATTGTAGGAAAGCACGAGTCGGACTGCACCTAAATGAAGATGAGTGTAACCTTCTTGCCTCCATGTGCTGATATATTCAGGGGGAATAGTCAGCGTGATGTATTGCTCCTGATTAGTGGCCAGAAGGCTGCATTGATCCATCTTTGAAAACTGCACATACTCACGAAGAGGTGGATTCTTTGAAGTGATCAGAGACCTGAGACTTTTAGTGAGAGTACCACATTTTCAATATATATTGTAAGGGCTGACAAGAGATGGTATAGTCTGTTCAACAATAGCATCATTCGGAATAGTGGTAAACTCAACAAGGTGTTCAATTTTATTTGTAGTATGTTTAGGCAAAGAAAGTTCAGAGGATTGCGATAATATATGCTTTGATATAGAGGAAAGGCTATCCATAATTTTTTTAGACTTACCTTTCTATTCATCGCTCGATGGCTCTACATAACGCACTATATTTATTACCCCGGGACAGGCTTTAGAAACCTGGCTCTGATACCAGTTTGCAACATACTTGTAGAACTCGTAGAGATGATCGATTCGGTACAAGTTTTCAAAGAGTTCCATCTTTGTTGAGGAGATATCGTGGTTTGTACCGAACTCTTAATTTAAGCACTTATAAAGTTGATTCACGATCAATCCACAACTTCGATGCTCAAATGTATGCAACATACTTGTAGAACTCATCGAGACGATCGATTTGGTACAAGTTTACAAAGAGTTCCGTCTTTTGTTGAGGAGATAGCGTCGTTTGTACTAAACTCTTCATTGAAGCACTTATAAAGTGGATTCCCGATCAATCCACAACTCCGATGCTCGAATGTGTGCAACATACTTGTAGAACTCTTTAAGACGATCGATTCGGTACAAGTTTTCAAAGAGTTCCATTTTTTGTTGAGGAGATATCGTGGTTTGTACCGAACTCTTCAATGAATCACTTATAAAGGAGATTTCCGATCAATCCACAACTCTGATGGTCGAATGTGTGCAACGTACTTGTAGAACTCATCAAGACGATTGATTCGGTATAAGTTTTCAAAGAGTTTCATCTTTTGTTGAGGAGATATCGTGGTTTGTACCAAACTCTTCATTGAAGCATTTATAAAGTTGATACCCTATGAATCCACAACTCCGATGCTCGAATGTGTGCAACATACTTTTAGAATTCATCGAGACGATTGATTCGATACAAGTTTTCAAAGAGTTCCATCTTTTGTTGAGGAGATATCATGGTTTGTACCGAACTCTTCGTTGAAGAACTTATAAAGTTGATTCCCGATCAATCCACAACTCCGATGCTCGAATGTGTGCAACATACTTGTAGAGCTCATCAAGACGATCAATTCGGTACAAGTTTTCAAAGAGTTCCATCTTTTGTTGAGGAGATATCGTGGTTTCTACCGAACTCTTCATCGAAGCACTTATAAAGTTGATTCCTGATCAATCTCCACAACTCCGATGCTCGAATGTGTGCAACATACTTGTAGAACTCATCGAGACGATCGATTCTGTACAAGTTTTCAAAGAGTTCCATCTTTTGTTGAGGAGATATCGTGGTTTGTACCGAACTCTTCATTGAAGCACTTATATAGTTGATTCCCGATCAATCTCCACAACTCCGATGCTTGAATGTGTGCAACATACTTATAGAACTCATCAAGACGATCGATTCGGTACAAGTTTTCAAAGAGTTCCATCTTTTGTTGAGTAGATATCGTGGTTTGTACCAAACTCTTCATTGAATCACCTATAAAGTGGATTCCCGAACAATCCACAACTCCGATGCTCGAATGTGTGCAACATACTTGTAGAACTCGTCGAGACGATCGATTCGGTACAAGTTTTCTCAGAGTTCTATCTTTTGTTGAGGAGATATCGTGGTTTGTAACGAACTCTTCATTCAAGCATTTATAAAGTTGATTCCCGATCAATCCACAACTCCGATGCTCAAATGTGTGCAACATACTTGTAGAACTTATCGAGACGATCGATTTGGTACAAGTTTTCAAAGAGTTCCATCTTTTGTTGAGGACATATCGTGGTTTGTATCGAACTCTTCATTAAAGCACTTATAAAGTTGATTTCCGATCAATCCACAACTCCGATGCTCGAATGTGTGCAAACATACTTGTAGAACTCATCAAGACGATCGATTTGGTACAAGTTTTCAAAGAATTCCATCTTTTGTTGAGGAGATATCGTGGTTTGTACCGAACTCTTCATTGAAGCACTTATAAAGTTGATTCCCGATCAATCCACAACTCCGATGCTCGAATGTGTGCGACATACTTGTAGAACTCATCGAGACGATCGATTCGATACAAGTTTTCAAAGAGTTCCATCTTTTGTTGAGGAGATATCGTGGTTTGTACCGAACTCTCTATTGAAGCACTTATAAAGTTGATTCCCGATCAATCCACAACTCCGATGCTCGAATGTTTGCAACATACTTGTAGAACTCATAGAAACGATCGATTCGGTACTAGTTTTCAAAGAGTTCCATCTTTTGTTGAGGAGATATCGTTGTTTGTACCGAACTCTTCATTGAAGCACTTATAAAGTTGATTCCCAATCTATCCACGACTCCAATGCTCAAATGTGTGCAACATACTTGTAGAACTCATCGAGACGATCGATTTGGTACAAGTTTTCAAAGAGTTCCGTCTTTTGTTGAGGAGATATCGTGGTTTGTACCGAACTCCTCATTGAAGCACTTATAAAGTGGATTCCCGATCAATCCTCAACTCCGATGCTCGAATGTGTGCAACACACTTGTAGAACTCTTTAAGACGATTAATTCGGTACAAGTTCTTAAAGATTTCCATCTTTTGTTGAGGAGATATCGTGGTTTATACCAAACTCTTCGATGAAGCACTTATAAAGTTGATACCCGATCAATCCACAACTCCGATGCTTGAAAGTGTGCAAGATACTTGTAGAACTCATCGAGACGATCGATTCGGTACAAGTTTTCAAAGAGTTCCATCTTTTGTTGAAGAGATATCGTGGTTTGTACCGAACTCTTAAATGAATCACTTATAAAGTTGATTCCCGATCAATCTCCACAACTCCGATGCTCGAATGTGTGCAAAATACTTGTAGAACTCATCGCGACAATCGATTCGGTACAAGTTTTCAAAGAGTTCCATTTTTGTTGAGGAGATATCATGGTTTGTACCGAACTCTTCATTGAAGCACTTATAAAGTTGATTCCCGAAAAATCCACAACTCCGATGGTCGAATGTGTGCAACATACTTGTAGAATTCATCGAGACGATCGATTTGGTACAAGTTTTCAAAGAGTTCCATCTTTTGTTGAGGAGATATTGTGGTTTGTACCGAACTCCTCATTGAAGCACTTATAAAGTTGATTCCCGATCAATCTCCACAACTTCGATGCTCGAATGTGTGCAACATACTTGTAGAACTCATCGCGACGATCGATTCGGTACAAGTTTTCAAAGAGTTCCTTCTTTTGTTGAGGAGATATCGTGGTTTGTACCGAACTCTTCATTGAATCACTTATAAAGTGGATTCCCGATCAATCCCCAACTCTGATGGTCGAACGTGTGCAACGTACTTGTAGAACTCATCGAAATGATCAATTCGACACAAATTTTCAAAGAGTTCCATCTTTTGTTGAGGAGATATCGAGGTTTGTACCGAACTCTTCATTGAAGCACTTATAAAGTTGATTCCCGATCAATCCACAACTCCGATGCTCGAATTTGTGCAACATACTTGTAGAACTCATCGAGACGATCAATTCGGTACAAGTTTTCAAAGAGTTCCATCTTTTTTGTTGAGGACATATCGTGGTTTGTACCGAACTCTTCATTGAATCACTTATAAAGTTGATTTCCGATCAATCCACAACTCCGATGCTCGAAAGTGTGCAACATACTTGTAGAACTCATCGAGACGATCGATTTGGTACAAGTTTTCATAGATTTCCATCTTTTGTTGAGGAGATATCGTGGTTTGTATCGAACTCTTCATTAAAGCACTTATAAAGTTAATTTCCGATCAATCCACAACTCTGATGCTCGAATGTATGCAAACATACTTGTAGAACTCATCAAGACGATCGATTTGGTACAAGTTTTCAAAGAATTCCATCTTTTGTTGAGGAGATATCGTGGTTTGTACCGAACTCTTCATTGAAGCACTTATAAAGTTGATTCCCGATCAATCCACAACTCCGATGCTCGAATGTGTGCGACATACTTGTAGAAATCATCGAGACGATCGATTCGATACAAGTTTTCAAAGAGTTCCATCTTTTGTTGAGGAGATATCGTGGTTTGTACCGAACTCTCTATTGAAGCACTTATAAAGTTGATTCCCGATCAATCCACAACTCCGATGCTCGAATGTTTGCAACATACTTGTAGAACTCGTAGAGACGATCGATTCGGTTCTAGTTTTCAAAGAGTTCCATCTTTTGTTGAGGAGATATCGTTGTTTGTAACGAACTCTTCATTCAAGCACTTATAAAGTTGATTCCCGATCAATCCACAACTCCGATGCTCAAATGTGTGCAAAAATACTTGTAGAACTCATCAAGACGATCGATTTGGTACAAGTTTTCAAAGAATTCCATCTTTTGTTGAGGAGATATCGTGGTTTGTACCGAACTCTTCATTGAAGCACTTATAAAGTTGATTTTCGATCAATCCACAACTCTGATGCTAGAATGTGTGCAACATACTTGTAGAACTCGTCGAGACGATCGATTCGTTACAAGTTTTCAAAGAGTTCCATCTTTTGTTGAGGAGATATCGTAGTTTGTACCGAACTCTTCATTGAAGCACTTATAAAGTTGATTCCCAAACAATCCAAAACTCCGATGCTCGAATGTGTGCAACATACTTGTAGAACTCATCGAGACGATCGATTCGGTACAAGTTTTCAAAGAGTTCCATCTTTTGTTGAGGAGATATCGTGGTTTGTACCGAACTCTTCATTGAAGCATGATATGTGCGTAAAATGACCTATTTTTCGATGTGTGAGCGAGCATGTTTGCGGCCATTTTACTCTCATATCATATGTTTTTGATGTTCTTTTGTTGTGTTTTCGTGTTTTTGTGTTTTGAATGTTGTAGGATAGGTTTTAGCATAAACTAGCATTTTTTGTGGAGTTTTGGAGGAAAATCGCACGAGTTTTGAGTTTGGAGGCGTCGACCAGCCGAGCGGAGCGGGACCGGCCGAGCCAAGCTGGACAGAGAGCTCGACCGGCCGAGCCAAGCTGGACAGATGCGTCGACCGGCCGAGCTGAGTCTGCTTGTCCGAGTCTGGCCAACAAAGAAGTGGCTCGGTCGAGCCAAATCTGACCGGGCGAGCCAGACCGGGATTTCCAGCAGTTTGGCAGTTTCCAGCTTCGACCGGGCGAGCCATACTTCGACCGGGCGATCCGAGGCCCTGTTTGCTCGTCTACAAAAGGGGAAAATTCAGTTATTTGGGGGAATTTTGCGATTTTTACATTAGATCTAGTTAAGAGTTTCCCTATATTCCAATTTCCATCACGATTCCATCTCAATCCTAGAGTATCAAGGAGCTAAATTCATCAATCCTTGGAGGATAATTGAAGATCAAAGGGGGTAGATCAAGACCTAACAAATCCAATTGGGGAAGATTCCAC
>JAPKLW010004306.1:0-28583 GCA_026898455.1 Plectranthus barbatus
AAACAACAACCTGCATTTTAAGCCCGATTTACTTCATTTTTAGCCCGATTTACTTCATTTTTTACATAAATACGAATTTAAAAAAATTAAACATCTTCTTCTTCAAAGCAACAACACGAGCGTAGTTTCTGGATTTTGCATTCGTGTTCTATCTCGACTTTGTTAATAGTGCATGAATATAGTTTTAAAAATTTATTTTATTCAGATCGACGTTTATTTTTACTTTTATATTGAGCATCTTTAGTGTTAAATTTATGCATTTTTGTATCTTACAGGTTCATTTATTCCAAAGTGTGTTGATGAGATGAAACATTTTAAGGGCATAATTTTTAGAACTATTGATGATGGTATTATTGAGTTTTATAGGGACTATGCTCGTGTTGCTACTTTGAAAAGAAGATGTTTGAAGGTTTTTATGGTCGATCGGTTCCTGAAAACATTGAAGTGTTGCCTCCTATTATTGTGAATACCAAAGGCAGTGGAAGTTGAATTGCTTCGAAGAATGAGAAAGCTCTTAGAATGTTGGATAAATCAATGAGAATGTGTGCAAAATGTAAAAAGTTGATATATCGTGATTCATGGAATTGTGTCAAAGTCAATAAGAATGTAACCAAAATGCATGATAGCATTCTTATAGATGCACGTAGGATGGTCAAAAATGAACTTACGACAGTTAATGCACTGTAATTTTATTTTTTTTAATTTGTATTTATGTAAAAATGAAGTAAATTGAGTTAAAAATGAAGTAAATCAGACATAAAATGCAGGTTGCTGTTTGTGTTTGAGTATTTTTACAGTTTTAGCCTTTACTGCAGGATATTGGGGCAAAAACGCCGCGTTTTTCAATTTGCTGAGAATGAATCCCGTTCGTCGATTTGATGAGATGGAAGCGCGAGATCTATTCTTATTTCTCATAGTAACTCATTCTCACCTGATCACTACCCTATATATATATATGTATATATATATATATATATAAATATATTAAGATCAAAATTTATTCTTATTTAACAGCTGGAAATATTTTAACACATAATTGCAACCTATATATATATATAGGTAGCAATTATGTGTTAAAATATTTTCAGATATTAAATAAGAATAAATTTTGACCATTAAAGATCAAAATCCATGTGGTCAATTTAAATCCGTCCCAATTTTGGTGCATTATTTGTGTTACCATCTAACATTCAAGGGTAAAGATGTGAAAAATATATATTCAAGAATTTCATTTCGTGTAGTTCATAAAATATAATATGCATACGTTCGATATAAAAAAGCAATATTTTGGGCATAAAAATGCAGCATATAGTCAATGTAAAAAATGCACTCAATATGAATACAAAAATGCATTTAGAATAAAAATGCATCTTATTCAAGTTAAGAATGCATCATTTGATGCCCAAAAAATGCAGATATTTGAGAATATATTTTATGCGTAATTGATGAATTTTTTATTCTGATCGTAAATATAATGAAGAAATATATGATATGTGTGTGAAATGGCTACTTTTTTGATGAATTATTGATTTCATGCACATTTCAGCCACATATCATAGGCTTTTGTTAGATATGATGTGTTTTCGAGTTTGTTTCTATTTGAGTTGTGTCAGTGGACATTTGAGCATATATCTACGAGTTAGAGCCAACTTAGGGAAAGATTTTGACCCAAATATTGCATGTGTTAAGTGGATTTCGACCCAAATGGAGCATGGAGAGCTGAAAGGGGTGGAACAGAGCCAAATTTTGACCCAGATCGTCTGGGTTTGGTCGAAATCTGCGTTAGTAGGGTAGATTTCGACACAGCTCTCCATATCTTGCTCGAAATCTGCTCTATAAAGGCAAATTTTGACCGAGATGATTCTGTCCCGAGCGAAATGATGTCGGATTTTTTGGAGATTTATGAGTTTTTCGCCATCTCGGTCGAAATGGTTTCATCCCGGGCAAAATCTGCGAGCAGGTACTTACTATTTAAAGGGGAAAATCGAGTTGGTTAAAAACTTTTGGAAGACTTAGTCAAATTAGGCAAAAATCAGGCGGTTACTCACTTCAAACAACCTCCAAAATTCTCCAAAAACCAAATTGTGGGAGAATCAAAGCCAAATCTATCCAATTAGATGCAAATTGAAGAAAAGATTGAGGATCCAAGTGAAGAGTCCAACATTTGGGGAAATTTCTCATTCCAACCGTATTTTGTAATGGCTTGTCTTACCTTTGTAATTGAATAGAGCGTATTCCAAGGTATGCGTAGCTAAATCCATCAAGGATGTTGGTGTGAACAATGTATTGGATTTTATAAATTGATTGAATGTTTGTTTACTTTGTCCTAGTGGATTACAACATACTAGAGCTTTTACATTATTCCTGTAATGTAGGCTTTCACCAATTGCTTGATAAATTTACATCGAGATTGTAGCCTATAAGCAGATCTAGATGTCATGAATAGTATGTGTTTATGCAAGTTTTGATCCAAACCATGTGCGGAGGTAGCGTATAAGTCAACAGTCCACGGGCATTTGGGAGTGAAACAGGATTTGATAACGTGACAACTAGAAAATCTTATTTCATCTACGTCTAGTTGAGCGGCACAAAGGGAATTAGATATAATTGGGTGGATTGTTCATTCATAGGAGGATTAAATATCTTTTGCATCATTCAATTGTTTATTGTTGGTTCATTACAACGTTCATGCCAATATCCTGTTTTCCTAATTGTGAATAGAATCATTTGTCAAATTTTGATTGATATTGTTTGTGAGATTGTTTTGGATAAGTGAAGTGAGTTTTTGTTTTGAGAATTGATATTGTAGCATCTATTTTCTTAGTTGATTGTTTAGGTTGTGTACGATCACAAGGTCCAAGGCTCGAATTTTGGAAGAACAATGAAGGAAGCAAGGTTTTAAAGGAGTAGTGTTCAATATGGAAAATCGAAGAGTTGATATGGAAAGAATGGATGAGTTACAAAGGCAAGTGGAGGAAATGGAGAAGCATTAAATGAAGGAAATGAGCTTCGAAGGCCATTACAAAATTTGTTCCGACCTCAAGGGGATCATGCAACGGGAGGATTTTGATTGGGAGTCAATGCAACACAGTATGAAATCAAGCCTGAATTAGTTCAAATGACACAAAATAACCAATGTGGAGGACATCCCACGGAGGACCCCAATGCTCACATATCCCGGTTTTTGGAGATCATGCATACTATCAAAATCAACCAAGTGTCATAGGATCATGTTAGAATGAGGCTATTCTCATTCTCTCTCCGAGATGGAGCACAATATTGGTTTGAGGGGTTGGATAGAGATGGTATTACTTCTTGGGAGCAGTTGTAGGAGAAATTCCTTTTCAAATTCTTTCCACCTAGCCTTACATTGAAGAGGGAGGCCGATATTACTTCTTTTGGTCAAAGATACGATGAACCGTTGTATGAAGCGTGGGATTGGTTTCGAGATTTGATTCAAAGAAATCCTCTACATGGGCTGTCCGAAAACCAACAAATTTTTCAATTTTACGAAGGTCTTAACTATGAGACCAAAGTTATGATGGACACATCTTGAGGGGTTCATTTCTTGACCAAGAAGAAGAGGAGTCTTGGAGGACGATTGAAAAGATGGTTAAGAATAACTATCAATGGCCCAAGGAATGAAAGGATTATCGGCCGGTGAAAATGGTAGGAGAGATAAAAGAGAACAAGTAATTGAAGAACAAATTGCGATGATGCAAAAGAGGTTAGACATGCTTACTACCTCGAGTGGAAGGAAAGAAGAAATGATGTTAGTAAAAAAGGAAGATGTATACCTAGAGAACGTTAGTTTTGTGAATCAAATAATGAGGTTTAGAAACAACCAAGACCCGTACAATTCATCGGGAACATGTATTACCATCCTTCTAATCAGTTGCACCTAAATTTTTTCTATGCCAACCCAAACAATGCTCTAAATCTACTGATGAATATGGAGAATCTTGGGGGAAGCTCTGTTGGAGGGTTCATGGGTGGAGGAAATGGTAGGAGGCATGAAGCCAATAATTCAAGCAAGAATCAAAGAGAGGATTTAGACAACATATTTTAGAAATATGATGGAATGTTGGCTGATATCCAAATTCAAATATCTTCAATTACCAAACAATTGAGCGGAAAACATCAAGCTGGGAAGTTTCCGAGTGATACGACGATAACCCAAAAGAAGAGTTGTAATGTTGTGAATGAGAAACTAGGTTATGAGGAGAACACTTTGGTGATAGCTCTTCAGGAAGAAAAGGTTGAGGTTCATAGGGAGCGAATAATGAAGAGAGTTGTGGATGATGAATCGAAGAAGGAAAGTAAATAGGAGGTTGTCAATGAGAATGACAAGGAAGAAGAAGTCAAGTTCTTTGATTACGTGAGAAAGGTGGACAAAGAAATGCCTCTACCAGAGGAGATTCAACGAGTCCCTATGTTGGACCACTTGTTTGAAGAAGATGAAAAATAAAAAACATGTGACAAAGAGGATGAGATCATGGAGGATTATGTTTCAAGTGAAGATGTTGAAGTCAAAAGTGAAAGGAAGGTAGCTAGTAAAAAGGATGATACATGAAGTTTCATCATCTCTTGTAGGATTGGGGGAATAAAGGTTGAAAGACATTGTGTGACACCAGAGCGAGTGTGAATGTCATGTCTAGGACGTAGTTCAAACAATTAAGCATTGGAGTGTTGAGGCCTACTACACATGTGTTACAAATCACCAATCATGCCTTGTTTTATCCTAAAGGGGTGGTCGAAGATGTGAGTCTTGGAGTTCACCTTCCCGGGTGATTTTTTTGTTATAGATATGAAAAATTGTGGTGGAATTCACTTGATTTTTGGGAGACAGATCTTGTGCACAACGGGTGCATGTCAAGATGTGAAGAATGGTGAACTTACCTTGCATTGTGGAGGCAAGGACGTTGTGTTTTCTCTCCCTTCAAAGGTGGTTGATGGTGTAGAGGAAGAAAAAGTTTTTCAAAAGCTTAAGGAGAAGCATGATCCAAAGAGGAGCAGGGACTAAAAGTGAGCACCCTTGTTGATCCAAATAAAGAATTACTGGAGGAAGAAGATGGAATGAAGGATGAGCTGGATGATTTATACAAACAAAAGGATTTTAGAGCAAAGAAAGCAAAGTTTTAGGATGATTAAGCTTGGAGCTCTATGATGGATCCATCTCTTCCGGGTGAGTCATGGGCTTTTGAGCAAGGTATGTACTTGGGATCCGCTTCTTTTGATCATGATTGAAGAAAGAGAGGCACGAGAGTCGAGCTAACGACCTTAAACAAAGCGCTTGTTCGGAGGCAACCCAATTTATCATTGTTTTCTATTTAATTTGTGTATTTGTGTTTGAATAAATTGTAGTGGTTGTGTAGTTTGAATTGTGTAAGTTGGTAATGGTAGATATGGTGTTTAATGGGGGATGAATAATCTTAGTTGATTAATTTGCTGGAAAAATGAGGATTAGTTATGAAAAGTAAAAGTTTGGGGGTTCGTTTCGCCTGAGATGAGGAGATTTCTATTGACATGAGGCAGGGGAGTTGATTACAGTGAGAAATTTCGCTCTAGATTAGACAATTTTGCCAGAGATCTACTTGATTTCAACCGAAATGGAGTCTATGCTTCGTCCATTGTGGTTGAAATCGACCGGGATTTTCCAATTGGAGGACAGAGACTTATTTTGAACGAAATCATCCCTTATGGGTTGAATCTGGTGCAGTTTTAAAAGGGAATTAGGTTTCATTTCACCCCAAACTCAATTCATTCGAGATATTTTTCTTCCAAAACTTTAATTCTAGTCTAACCCGTGTGTTTCATGTGGAATTTGACCGTTATTGTCTGCTATGGCTAGCAAAAAAACACGAGGGAGTCAACCAGCCCAGGGATTTGTCGCCCCTCCAATTTTGATGTGAGGAGTATGCTAGATTCAAAATTGTGGTCGAGATATCCGTTTGGGGTGACATTGGAGGCTCTCGAGCTGAAGAAGGATATTTCGAACTTGCTCACGAATCATGGTTGGAAGAAATATTTGACGGAGCAGTGGCTGACCTATATAGAGTTGACAAAGAAATTCATGGCATCGGTGACAGTGATGAAATTTTCCGGGAGTGTGCCTCTTTCTGCCGCCTGCAAGGTTAAAGGTCAGTAATTAATTTTGAATAGGCAGCCATTTATGGATATGATGAAAATTTTATCTTCATTCCTACTTATATGAATGTTGTGAGTTTTTGGGAGAAAATTTCTGGTGTTAAAATTGAAGGGACTTGTCAAGCTAAGTTAGCTAAGGCCTCATTGATAAAAAAATTCCATTACTTGGTATATTCACAAGGTTGTTGCTGGTTCTGTGTCTAGATGGAATAAATCTGGAAAGGTGTTGTTGGTTGAGATGTATATGCTATATTCTATGATGCATGGGTTTAAGTTTTCCGTGGGCGGAATGGTTATGGATGCATGGAGTCGTGTGGCTGGTTTGAAAACCCTGTCAATTTGTGGCGGGAGGATGCTTACTCCGATTTTTAGGCATTTTTGTATCACATTGAGTGGTCCATTTGCCCTAGGTCTTCCTTTAGATGTTGTTTCTCTTGTGGCTGTGAAATTTATTATTCTTAATAACTCGGGTGATTATTGGTATAAGTTTTGTGAGTGAGTTATTTTGATGCCATGTCCGGGGTTAACAACTGCAGATTATTTAGAGGATATTTCTAATTGGTTGATGGACGCCCCGAATCATCAGGATTACGTGGAGATTTTGAACAAGAATGGTACTTTTTTCTCCATGACTGAGTTAGCCGAGAAGCAAGCCCGTCAGTAGCTATCACAGCTTGGAGGAGATGGTTCCGATTCGAGTTTGCAGGCTCCACCATCCTTCGATGAGTGGTAGTGGCAGATCTGTTCTATGATGCAGCGAATTAAAAACATTATAGAATCTCTATCTTCCTATATGCAGGGTCTTGATATGAGGATGACATCTATGCATGGTGATTTTGTGGCTTTCTAGATGGGCTACCTTGGTGATCGAGATGCCACTACTGCTCGATTTGAAGGGATTGATATGCGATTGGGGGAGATTCAAGGAGATATCCTGGAGCTACAGTGTTGTTTTCCAAGACCACACCACTGCCTCCGTGAGATTCACCGCAGGACCGTGAGGAGTGACTTGCTACCATTAGCCTATTTTACAAACTTAGTTTCTCTAGACTAAGTTTAGGGGGGATGTGTCGGCTGCCAGTTTATTCTTTTCCTACTCGATCGACCTTACCCTTGCATGATTTAGATATGATTGGTGTAGTATTTCCCTTGTGGTTGAACTTATTACATTTGGAATTTGGATTTGGATTCGATTTGGTTGTATACTATTTTGGATATAGATGTGTTTGGTTACTTGAATGTTTTCATCTTTAGTGATAGATTTGTATTTGAGATTCATTGTTTAATTCTTTTGAATTTTGTTGATGTTTGATAGATGTTGATGATCGATTTGTGGAATGTATGGTGGAGCTCGTACAACAAGGTTCATTTTTTATGTGACTTGGTAATGGTTTGATTGGTGTGAATGTGTTTGGATGAGAAATGTTGGTTGATGGGTGCTTGTTAATGTTTGATGAGACTATAGTATGGAAATAGTATGGAAGTGAGATTTTTTTTGGTGGATATGATCATGTGTTGAAAGTGATTTATGCTTAATAGGTGGTGTGCTTGTGTATTGTGTAGTAGGTACAATAAGGCCGATGGGGAGCGGTTTCTTCGAGTGGATGTCAATGGGTAACACTTTCTATTGCTTACTCTTGCCATTTAGATTGCATTTGTTGATTGTGTGTGGATTTTGTTTTGTTTAGTGTATGTTTATGTGAGATTGTGTGATCACGATTTGAACTTGAGAATTAATCTTGATGAATTAGTGAAGTATGATTTCTACTTAAACCGATGATAGGGCGGAATCATTGATATCGAAGCATGTTGATATTGAGCTTCTGAATTGCTAGAATTTGTGTGTGTTAATACTTGAGACTTCAAAAAAGCTGTGAGAATTTGAGCTTTGATATTTTCATATCATTTTCGTTTGTGAGAGGCGAGATTGAATGTGAGAAATCCACAACTTGCATCCGTTTTCTAGCTAATTCTACATGAGCTTTTGAGTAGAAAATGATATGATTTACCATATCTGAACGATACACGAGTATCGTCAGGCGGTAAGGTACTTTCTTTTATCTAACTTTCTTGCAGATATGTACAAACATAATCACTCGGAGTTGTTAAGGGGCATAGGATACGACGGAGATGAGAAGTTCAGTAGCCAAACAAAATATATGATGAAGGTTTTGAAAGCTGACTTAAGAAAGATGGTGCATTCAGAGATAGAGATGTTGCTTCAACGACTTGATGCATTGGAAGATGATTATTTGGGCAGCAGAAAGATGAGATATAGAAAAGCAAGGTGGGAGACTTAACCAGATAGTTCCTCCCCATTTGATAAGCTTCTGTCAATGGTGAGGCAAGCGGTGGAGTAGGTGTTTATGGCAACCAAGTCTCAATTGTTGCCTGTTTCAGTTCAATAAATCGAGAAAGACAATATAACAGTTCAGATATCATTGGAGATTCTTAGTGAAGCAGTGCTGACAACCCAATCTGAGTCGATGCTGCCAATTTAAGAAATCAAAGGAGCGGATGTGAGAGTTGCTACACCCTTGGAGAATCATATTGAAATAATGAAGGATTCGAGGTTCCCGCTACACTCACTATCATTAATAGTCCTATTTTGGGTATCGAAAGCCAGTTTCAAGTGCAGAAGTCAACAAAGATAGAGTTAAATGACCCCAATAGAGAATATGGTTGAGAGGACCATAGATCAATTCATTTTTGTGCGAACTATTGATTTGAAAAAGGAGGTGCATGAAGATAAGTAATTGCCTAAGTTTGAACATGATGATGTGCCGAATAAGCATACCAGGGGTAATGTAAAATGGTCGATTGAATACGGTGCAGATAGGGATTTGAGGACAAATCCATTTGAAGAAGAGGGGAATGATGGAGATCCAGTTGGCTAGATATCTCGAGAAGATTTGTTGAAGATATTATAGAAGACTTGTTATATCTTGATAAGATTTGATTTAGCTTTAATTAGATTAGATTTAATTTCTAGATTTGTAGTATTTAGATTCATTTTATTACAAAGATATCAATAAATATTTTATGTTTATCTTCATAGATTTGATATGTTCTTCAAATTTATTTTCCTAGTTTGATTAAGATTAGATTTGATTTTCTTCAAATAAATAGGGTTTCATATTTTCATAGTAATAAAGTTTTCAGTTTTCAATTTTCAGTTAATAAAAATTTCGAGTTTTATTCTCCAATTGTGAAAGCTCTTGAATTTTTGTGGAGTACCTTAAAATTCAATATTGACTTATCAACCGGACTTACACATCCATTTGTGGCGTCTTCACTATATACATCATTGTTTAGGAGATTTGCTTGTTGGGTCGTAGGGGTTCATTTTGTCCTTGCCTACGGTTCTCTAATGGTCGACTTCAAAGGTGTTAGATTTTCCCCATTGTATATAGTTATCAGTTTGCTTCCGCACGCATCTGAGACGTTTTAGTCGAGTTCCTAGGAAGCGATCTAAATCTTCCGGCGAGGGTCGTATTAGAGTCCCTGGCTAAGGCTCCAAAACATGATGTGGAAATATATTTGACTAACAAACAAACACCGCTCAAGAATAAAAATATCGAATCTGATGACTGACTTTGCCTGCTAATTGAATACTTGCTACAACTTCAACTTACAATATTCGAGTTTGTTCAAATGAGGGTTGGTTATTTATCCTAGAATTGAAATGTTAGAACAAGAAATTGAAATCTAAAGCAATGTAACAATTCACATGCAATGATTAATCAAGCACAAAACAACAATTCCACACTTAACTCCAACAACAACCAAGTAAACTAAGGCAATGATTTAAGAGAGGAAAACTAGGATTTAGGACGGAACAAGCTATCAAAATGCAATGGAAATATGAATCTCAACAAACCAACCAAATTTAATCACGATAATGTTGATCGATCCACACGAAGATAGTCTACCCCTTTTACTACCAGAAAATAGACCGTAGATCACCTAGAATACTCTAACATCGTGTTATCCTACCCTAGGAAACTCCCAATTTAACGTGCAGTTATTGACCTACAAGTCTTCTTCTTCTCTTTCAAGTAAACCTTAGCATGCATATATGATCCGTACACGAATATTAAATTTGCTTAGTGGCCACAACCTAATAGACATTTAATCAAACATTTTACTATTTACCTAAAATGCTTGAGTATGAAAAAGCTCAAAATCATACAATCATAATCAAGAGGTAAGATGAATATAAATCCATCGCAAGTTTCCACATCTAAATCCTACAGAAGTTTAGCCACACATACCTTGTTTGTAGTCAAATGGAATTACAAAAGAGAGAATATCAATTGCAAACTTTGGAAGATAAAATGTTGATTTCCCGAATTGTTGCTTTCCAAGCTTGATATTCAGTTCAAACTTCTTAATTAATTTGGGTAGATTTTGAATTTTATCACAATTGTTGAGAAATTGAGTTGTGTGAGTTGTGGAGAGAAATAACCGCTCAAAACTGCCAAAAGTCCTTCTCCAATCTAATTTCCCCCTTTTATATTAAGTATGTCGCGCCCAGAGCTCGCCGAAAATTAGATCCATTTCACCAAAAATTATCCTCTGCCTCATTTTATAAATTCACAGTCGATTTGGCTTTCTCCGATTCTGAAAAGTTCCCCCGATAGTGATTTCGGCCGAAATAAGATCATTTTGGCCAAAATTTGCTCTGAAATCAGCTTTTTGCCACGAACACTTTGATTTCGACATAAATGCTTCCCATTTTGGCTGAAATTCACCTTTGTTTCTCTTTGGCCTTCCAAACCTCTTTTGGGGCGAAATTCAAGTCTCTAACATCCTCTTTTCGGTAGAAATGCACGATAACTAGACCAAACTCAACCTTTTTCATCTATTTTCCATCCTACAACACTTGAAACACCAATATACCCAAAGTAACACCGATTCTAACAATAACCTATGATATATGGATGAAATTCATATTTTAGATCTAAAAATATAACATTCAAGCACACAAAATGCATACATGCCACGCACATATCAATGCCCCCGCATCGCTCAACCTATCCAAACTCTAGAACCTCGCTAGGCCCTCACAACACCCAGCTACTATTGGGTTTTGTATACTAAAAGCATTTATTATAGTGTGTATTCATTCAACATTATCTATTATATGTAAACAAACTTACAAGTGTCAACCATGGTATCCTCTTATCTCATCGATAGGGAGATCATACGACATGTTATAGATCGTAGAAGACCATATGGATCACTTGACCTAGCGAGATGTAAATATAATTATCACAGCCGAGATAGCGTTGAGGATAAGTCCGTCAATGTAAGCTACAACATAGTTGGATAGAAGTGATTTGTCTTGATCACTTGATATGGTGATACATTTAGTTTCATGTTGATTGGACCATAGTGAGATGTATTCATCTGTCTAACTTCAGATAATACGAGAACACGTATCTTGATTAAATCTAAACTCTAATGAAGGTTTAGGAGTATGCACGTCTTGACTGTTGCATTGATTTGACATGGTGGAGAGCCTTATTAACGTGCACATATACGCTCATCTTGGGTGACAGCAGCTTAGGTAGAATGTTTTGACGACTGGAGTAAGATTACCATATCCGATTAATAGGATGGAGACATTCCCTGATGAGCTCAATAAGGTTCATCGTGCTAATGTCCAACAGGCTGATTATGTTCAAGCATTGATGAAAATGTTTGAGTGGTACATCTCAGGAAAAAAACAAATTAATTAATTGTGTGAAACATGTCAGAAGCTTCAATATATTAATTAATGTCCAGTAACCTTAAATATGTGGATTTATCAAGTTAATGCAGCCCGTTATGATAACGTCATAATAAAGGGGTAGGTCAATATTAATTATGTGGTGAAAAAGAATTAATATTAATTAATTAACAGTGTCCTGGGTTGTGAACATGAGAATTAATTAATTCATAGGCCCACTTTTTATTTGCATTAGGTTCCTGGTCAGACTCAATTTAATTGTCGAAAGGAGCCCATTATGGTTTAACCCTGGTATTATAGATAGTCCATTCTCTCCTCAGCTTTTATAAGTCACAGCAATTGAAACCCTAAAGTGATAGAGTGAGGGGCTGCGCCTACTGCAGTGGGAGAGGAAAAATTTCGACTCCTTCTCATGCAACAAAATCTTATGAATTCCTCACTAGTAGCGAGAATGAATGCAAAAGGATACAAATCTGAATGCTTAATCTTAAGAAAAATCTCTCATCATCTTTCTCATTCAATTAAATCAAAAATTAATATTGGCATCAGAGCCTTGGTTTCTGTTTCATGGCTCTGTTCGATAGACAATTTTTTTATTTATGCATTAATGAATTTAATTTATTGTTGTGGATGATTTTTTTTTGTGTTCCTCGCGGCAACCCATTTGATTTAATCCACGGTGGTTTATCTGTGGTTGGATTAAATCAATTTTGTAAAATCACGAGAAAATCCGTGACTAGATTGATAGGATTCAATGAAATAGACTAGATCCATTGTTGTTTTTTTTTTTCAATCTATAATTCTTCATGGGTCAAAGAGCACGAAGAAAAAAGGCCAGGGATGTGCGCAGGTGGCGCACATTGGCAGGTGGATGACAACAACTGCAATAAGAGGCTGCGATGGTGACTCACGAGCGGTAGCAGCGGCGATAGGTTGTGCAAGCAGGCGGCGCGCACGACAACAGGAGGCGACGGCAACTGGCAGTGCGAACCCTAATTAGGGTTTGCGCTGCGCAGCCTCTTGCAAATCGCTGGTGGTGGATGGGTTGTTAAGCTCGGCAACACACATTTTATACGGGCAAACTGGCGACAAGCAACAACAGGATGGGGATGGTGGTGGTCGGAGGGCAGCAACGACAAGCATGTTGCGGCTTGCATCATGCGTAGGCCCTGCTCATCACACATTGACCGACTTGCCTGCGTGTCACTCGACACAACCATGTGAATCTACACCACGTGCATTGATCAATGGTGGTGACAGCAACAACTGGTGGGGGTCAACGATCGTGGTGGAGGCGGTGGTGGTTCGTGGTTGGCAGCTAGTGACACTTTATTGTGAACCCTAGGATTTGTAATTCAGTTGTTGGGCCCATAGTGCAAATCACAAACCCTAAAGCCCAGTCGAGTTCAGTTTTGAAGATTTGAAGGACCAAGATTTTGGAAGACTTGTATTTTATTCTAACTTATAATAAAATAGATTTATTTTATTTGGGGCCACGGGGACATTTTTGTTTGTTTTAATTGTTTTCATATGATGTGTGATTTAATAATTGCGCTCAAAGCATGTTGTAGATAATTGGAAAGCATGTTTTACTGTCTGTATTATTTACTGCTTAAAAGCATGCCTATGTGTTTATTTTTCTGTGGGAATTATATTTTGTATTTTTGGACATGTTTAATTACATGTAAAAAATCTAGTAAAGTATAATTATATAAAATATTATTTGTGTGCAATTTTAAACCTTTTGAATTAACAAAGCAATATTTTTTAATTAAAATCGACAGACCTCCACAAAGCGGTCCTAGGCAGTGTGCCTCTCGTCTTAGTAAAAGTTTACGAGTGTAGCTTGCTATTTCTCAGAGGTGGGAGAGCTTGTGCGTAAACAGCTACGAGTGTAGCTTGTGAATTTGTGTTTCTCTTTGGTATTCTAGGATTGATTTAAATTTGAGATAACAAAGGTTATTAGAGTCATGTGTTATGGGTCTCGTATGAATGCCAAATCGATCTCTTTCAGCCGGAGTTAAATTTGTGGTTAGTTGCTTAGAAGCATATGAGGATATAATGCAGTTAATGCTTCCCTGTTCTAGGAAGATTGCTAGGTCTAAGTTTACATTAATTATTGGTTTCATGTGTCTAAGAATTCCTGACATGGTATGAAATTAAATGATTGGGCTCAACTCGTTGAGGTAGGCCTGCAGTCTGGTTAAGGGTCACATCGTAAACGTCTAAGAGTGTAGCTTGCGGTGGGATTCTTTGTGCAATTAGTGAAAACAAATGTATTTGTTTTATCAATAGGTTTCAATGCATTTGGTTTCGAATGTTCTGCATGTTTGTTCTTATTTAAGTTCTTTATTTGTTTCAAATATTTCAATGTCTACTGTTGATCATATTCTTGCTCTCAATCCCTTAATTGGTCCAAATTTTCTGGAATAGAATTTGTGCATCAAACATATTCTCTTTATGAGAAAGAGGCTTATGTTTTGTTTATGGATCCACATATCATCGGTTGTGATGAGGATCCTGAACTTGAGCTCGAGATCTATGAAAGATGGGAAGATGCTGATGATTTTGCCTATGAGCTTATCACACGCAGCTTATCTAGAGACTAAAAGCACAAGTATGAGAACTTCAACAGCGCTGGAGACATCTGGAAGGATCTCTTGCCTATATATGTGTAAGTGGAGGGAACAAAGAATTATGATCTTGTGTATGACTTGATCTTCAAGAAGATGATTGTTGGAGGCTCACTGACTTTGCATGTGATGTCCATGATTGATACCATGAGGTGGTTCACACATAGAAGTGGATGTAATGATGCCTGTGGCGAGATCAATATCATCCAGGACTCACTTCCTAATTGTTTCCTTGTCTTTAATAGGATTTCAACTAAAAAGGGAGAGTATGCTTTTCATGAGTTGCTCGAGGACCTTATAGTAGAGCAATCCACTTTACTTTCACAGAAACCTGCCATGACTGCTTCTAATGCTTGTTAAACCACTCAAAAGGTGGGAGAGGATGGTGCTAAAAGCAAACTTAGATGTGCGGCTAGTGAAAGTGAGTCAACTAGGAAAAAGAAGAGGGATGTCACACCAAAGTAACAAACATACCATGATTGCAAAAGGTGAATTGTCTGAATCCTAAAGGACAAAGTACGTTATTTGCATTTGTAACTGAAACATGTTTAACAACTGTTTCTACCCATTCATGGGTAGTGGATACTAGAGTTATTGACCATGTTTGTTACCATCTCTAAGGGGAATGCGGCCGAAGTTCGTGCAGCAGCCATTGGAGATCTCACCTTGGACTTTGATGATTCTACTTTTGCATTAAGAGATGTTTTATATGTGTCAGATTTTTTGGCAGAACCTTATTTCAGTTTCATAACTTTATAATGATGGATATTTTGTTATTTATGATTGTTATTTATTTCTATCATTGGTAATAACAATATTGTCTATCGTGGGATGCTGATTAATTATATCTATGTTATTAATTGTCATCATAAATCATCAACAAATTTTGCATGTAATTCATCTGATATTGATAATACTAGAAATATAAAGTTTTCTTCTTCTGATGAGGATCTTATATATCTCTGGAACTTGAGACTTGGACACATAAACTTGAAGCGTTTTCAGCGACTTGTAGATGAGGGTACATTGGACTCAGTCTGGCCTTTGCCTTATCAAGTCTGCGAATCCTGCATCGAGGAAAAGATGTCTTCTATACCTTTTAAGTCTAGTCAACCTCGAGCCGAAGATATGTTGGGATTGATCAATTCTGACTTGTGTGGACCCATGTCCACGCAGGCTCGTACAGGTTATGAGTACGTCACACTTTCATTGACGACTGCTCAAGATACGGGTATGTTTACCTGCTTCAAGATCTGATCTTGGTGGCAAATACCTTAGGAATGAATTTCTGCAATACTTAGCAAATAAAGATATTACATCCCAGTAGACTGCACAGGGTACTCTTCAGCAGAACGGTTTAGATGAAAGAAGAAATATGACTCTTTTGGAAATGGTAAGATCGATGATGAGTTATGCAGCATCTCTATTTCAATTAGGGGATACGCATTGGAAACAAGAACTTATATCTTAAACCTGATACCTTCTAAATCGTTATCTAAAACACCCAATGAACTGTTTCTTGGATGCAAACCTATTTTGCGCAAGTTCAGAGTTTGGGATTGTCTAGCACATGTGTTGTCGATGAAACCTGATAAGTTAGAAAGTAGGTGAAAGGTGATGTTGTTCATTGGATATCCTCGACAAACGAAAGGTGGTTACTTTGATTGTCATGAGAGTCATAGGATCAATTTTAGCACCATGCTAGATTCTTGGAGAATTAGTGTGTAAGAAACTGTAGGGATTTATCTGTGAACCGAATCACAAAATCCAAATAAGCCGGATCGATTTATGGTTTATTGTTCACAATACCAATTCACAAAACCCTAGCATGCTCCTATGAATTTAATGCGTGGATAATAGAGATTACATTAATTTCGTAGTCTCTGTACCGATCTTTCGCGTTTGAATTCCAATACTTGAATCAACTACGCGAATTGATTAAATCTGCGGAAACAGAAATTAGTTGGATTCTAATTTCAAGATTTAATTAAAGAAAACAAGAAAGATGAATAATCTGTTCTCCCGATTAGATCTTCAGGGCTGTATCCCAATGCTGTTCAGATCTGCTATTGGTGAGGATTCCAAAAATCTGTAGATGTGCAAGCCAGAATCGAAATTCTCCCCTCTGAACTGAGTAGCCGCCGCCCCTCTCTCTCTCTCTAGGGTTTCACTGATTTGAATTGTTTTACAACTTGTGAGAGAGAGCTCTATATTTATAGACCTAGGGTTTTAACCCTAATGAGCTGCTGGGCGCAATTCAACATATTTATTTTGGGCCAGACTTGGGACCTAATGCAAATAATAAAGTGGGCCTATAAATTAATTAATTCCCATGTCCACAACGCAGGACACAATTAATTAATTAATATTACCATGTTATGAGAACGAGCTGCATTTAACTGAGAATCCCCATATTTAAGGTTACCGGACATTCATTAATTAATCGGAGCTTCTGACAAGCTCTATCTATAATTAATTAATATCTTATTATTCCTGAGCAGTACCACTCAAACCTTATCACTCGTGCCTGAACTTAATCAGCCTGCAAGACTTGGCACGATTAATATCATTGAGCTCCTCAGGGAATGTCCCCATCCTATAATTCGGATTTGGTTACCTAAACCAAGTCTCCGGCTGTACTACATGAACTGCTGCTACCCAAGATGCGAATATACGAGCACGTTACTTAGGCTCTCCACCATGGCAAGTCAAAGCAACAGTCAATCCGTGCAAACCCCTGAACCTTCGTTAGGGTTTGGACTTAATCATGAACGAGATCTTGTATTCACTGATATCAGACAGTCGAACAAATCTCACTACGGTCCATCAATACCCCACCCTTGCGTACCAGCATTTCAAGTAACCAAGACAGACTACTTATTCCGTCAATGCCGCAGCCATCCGGGCAGACGTATCCTCATACGCTGTCTCGGCTGTGATCAGGTTTATGTCTCACTAGGTCAAGTGATCACACTGTCTTCTGCGATCTACTACATATCGTATGATCGTCCCTATCGGTGAGACAAGAGGATACCATTGTTACATACATGTAAGTTTGTTTGACAGATAAGAGAAATAAACTATTGTATACTCATTGTAATAAATGCTTTCTGTATACAAAACCCATCAGAAACCACAAATCAAGGAGAGATAAAATTCTTTAAGAAATTGAAGGAGAAGATGCAAATCCTAGGGAAAGGCAACCTGCATATGTGGATGTACCTTTGGAGGGTTTGGTACCACAAGCACGTTCGCTAGTGTAAGGTGTAGAACCACAAGTTACTGCACCAACAGCTGACACGGAGCCCAAGCCTCGTCGTAGTGGGAGAGTCATATTCCAACCCGATGGCTTTAAGGTCATAGGGTGTAAGTGGGTATACAAGAGAAAGGCAGGGGTAGATGGAGAAATCATGACTTTTAAAGCAAGGTTGGTGCCAAAGGCTTATTGTCTAAAAGAGGGTATTGACTATGATAGAACATTTTCATCGGTAGCCATGCTCAATTCTATCTGTATACTTCTTGCCATAGCTGAACATATGGATCTCGAGATTTCGTAAATGGATGTCAAAACTGCTTTTCTAAACGGTTATCTGGAAGAAAGTCGTGACATCTATATGCAGCAACACGAGGTCGTGGAACTTATGTTTCAACGATGTTATTGAATCCTATGAATGTTCACAATTGGATAAAAAAAAGTTATGTTTACCGACTTTGTGTGAGTGGGAGCATGGTATTCCTTGCACTGTATGTGGACGACATACTCTTATTTGGAAAAAATGTGGGAGGATTGTCGGATATAAAAAAATAGTTATCCGAACAATTCCAAATAAAGGATTTGCTGGGATTGTATACTTAAAACATTTCTGATTAAGTGTGTTCGTTTGATACACTGGTCTTCATAAATTTGTTATATCAACATAGTTGCTATCTGATATGACAAACATACGATACGAACTATAATATCCTATTATCTCGTCCATAGAGATGATCATATGGTGTGTAGGAGATCACATGGGATCATATTAATCGTTTGACCTAGCAAGATATAAACATATAACGGCTGAGACAGTCCCTGGATAGGCTGTCAATTTAGGCTGCAACACATCAGTTCATAAGTGAGCTTATCCTAGCTACTTCATGTGTCGGTACATCTTTATGTGTTTATGGGATCAACAATGAGATGTTACATTCTAATTGACATATGAATGAGCCAGATCTCTAGATACTTGTTATGATCTTAAAACTAATGGAAGTCTAAGGGGTATACATAAGTTGACCATGCTTTGACTTGCTAGGGTAGCGAGTCTTTCATGTACTCTTATACCTGCATCTTGGGTATGGCAGTTTGTGTGTGGCTTGCTTATGCCGTACATGTAGGTAATCATATCCGTTTTAGGATGGGGACATTCCCTAAGTAGCTCACAAGATTAATTATGCTAAACCCTGTAGGTTGAATTATTTAATACAGGCATAAGTGAAAAGGAATGAGTGGTAATGCTCAGGAAATAAGAGATTAATTAATTATGGCTAATTGTCATAAGCCAAATTAATTAATGAATGTCCGGAACCTTAAATATGTGGATCATATAAGTTTAATGCAACCTGTTCCAAATTATATGGTAATAAAAGGGTGATTCAGCATTGTTACTGTGGTGGAGGTAAAAACAATGTTTTATTAATTAATTATGTTCTGGGTTGGACATGGAATTAATTAATAAAGAGGATCCACTTTATTATTTGCATTTGGTCCCTGGCCTGACCACAAGACGCTCTGAGCCCATTAGGTGTAGGGTTTTGCAAACCCTAGCACTGTAAAAGCCTTTCTCTTTACCAGATCATTAAGGTTTTAATATTCTACACGGAATATTGAGAGAAAAAAGAGACAGGGGCGACAACTGTTCAGTTGGAGGAAGTGATTGATTCCTACAGATCTCTGATTCAACTCGGTAGCGTATCCTCACCAGATTTCCAAGGAGCAACAAAACAAATCAGAAGATCAAATCTGTTGGAACAAGATAGCTTTGATCGATCCCACATCCAGATCTACTTCTTCGTCGTTATCTCCAATCTAGATCTTTAGATCATTCGCTGGAGTTCAGGTATTCCGTAGATCCATCCTTTGCAATTAAATATTAGGAGCATGCATAGGGTTTACATAATTTATTCAATCTGATTTGTTTTGATACCCTAAGAACGATCCAAACGACTAAAAAAAATAAATGACAACTCACGTTGTCCATTGTAGACTAAAATCCTACAGATAGACGTGCCAAGCGCCAACAATGCCCTACTAGGGCGACCCTGGCTCCACCAACTCAACGCCGTACCATCTACATACCAACAGGTCTTCAAGTTCCCAACCCCAAAAGTGGTCCACACGATCAAATGAGAACAAAATACAACCAAAGAATGTTACTATGCAAGCTTCAATGTTGTTTGCTCCCAGCAGCATTTCCCAAACAGCCTAACATTGCCACATTCGGGGTTTTTCTACGAAACCGAAGAAGTAGTACTCGACCCAGCAAACCCCAGTAACAAGACTAATATTTGGAGCAGACTGGATCCATAGGTTCGCACGCAGCTCGTGCAGTTCCTAACTATAGAACAAGAAGTGTTCGCATGGTCAATCAAAGATGTGGTTAGAATGGAAACGGATGTCATGACACATCGATTACAAGTCGATCCAAGTAAGAAACATGTACAACAGCGCAGAAGGAAGTTTGCCACCAAGAAAAATGTGGCAATCAATGAGGAAATCTAGAAGCTGCTCTAGATCGGTTAAGTGAGGGAAGTGAATTCCCCGACCTGGCTTGTTAACATTGTGGTCGCAAAAAAAGATGAAAGGGAAGAATAGGGTGTGTGTGGACTACAATGACCTCAATAAGGCATGTCCAAAGGACCCATACCCACTCCCACACATCGATTGTATAGTCAATGCGACCGCCGAACACGAATTGCTTAGCTTCATGGATGCGTTCGCAGGATACAACCACACACAGATGCACCCTAATGACCAAGTGAAGACAACATTCATGACAAACATAGGGATCTACTGTGACAAGGTGATGCCTTTCGGAATGAAAAAAGCGGGATCAACTTATGAGTGGCTCGTAAACAAAATATTTGAACCACTCATAGGGAAGACCATGGATGTCTACATCAATGATATGCTAGATAAATAAACTAGAGCTGCGGACCACGTGGAACACCTGAAGGAGGCATTCAAGATCTTGAACCAGTATAACATAGAGCATAACCCAGCGAAGTACACGTTCGGTGTCGCGTCGGGAAAATTCTTGGGTCACATTGTCACCAACCGAGGCATAGAAGCATACCTAAAATATATCAAGGCGGTGATAAATAACGACAAATAAATTTATACTTTCACCCTAAGGTGGTCGAACCCACAGGGACGGTGCAACAAAATTATCTCATGTACTAGATATTGTTTATCTATTCTTTGTTTTAGTAAAAAAAAATTTAGAAGAGGTTTTTGTTTTCAAGTAAGAAAATAACTTTTTGAAATAAATTTTAATAAAAAAAAGTACAGATTCTGGGGAAATCAACCAATCCAAATAACATTAATAATCGATCAATTCCAAACCAAAAAATAATTATCAAGGTGGGAAATCTGAAGAAAGTGGAATTAATTCCTTGGTCAGACAATTAAAACCTAGATTATTAACTAGTGATTATCTCCTCTCGGTCTCAAAAACACAAATTAATCAATCTCAAAAAAGATATAGATTAAAACACTACAAATTAACAACTATAAACCTAATCCAATTTTCATCTCTTGATCCTTCAATTGAAAATGGATTTTGGATTGAAATCCATAGAATGTTAACCAAATTCATTAGGGTTCAGAATTAATCAATTACAACATGCTTAAGAGGATGGTGAAAACTTAGAACCTATTAAGGTTTCTAGCCTAACATAATGGAAATAAACATTTCAAGAAACATAAAACGACTAACTTGATTCATTAAAGAAATAGGAACCTTAAAGTACTTGAATGCAAATGCTACAACAAAAATAAAGAGTATTTGAAAATCTAAAGGAAACTTGGAAAATTAAAGTAAAGACATTATTTTCGAGCACAAAAGTATCTTATTTATAGAGGAGGAATTTGATCTTCAAAAGGCAATGGGCTAAAATATCACAACTCTCCGAAACTGGACATCTTTTCCTTTTTGGACTTCTGTGTCGATCGACACAACGCGTGTCAATCGACACACACATTTTGTGTTGACTTCGGTCTTTCTTCCATTTCGATCAATCATCTCCATTCTCCCTATTGATCAACACCGATGGTGTCGATCTACACACATGTCGAGACATCTTCTTCCTGCCTTCTTTTGATCGACATCTAACTTCTGTGTCGGTCAACATGCACCGTGTTGGTCGACACAAAGGTAATGCCTCGGGTTTTTGGCATATATCCCAACTCAGTCGACTTCCCGTATGTCAATCAAAGCAGCAACTTTGTGTAACTAAACTCTTTTAAACTTTTGCTCACTTTTAGCCTCAAATACCTACAAAATCAAGCATGACAAGCATAATATCCTCTAGAAAATAGGTGATGCTCAATTATTAACTAAAAACTAAGGAAAATGTGAGAAACATAATAGAAAACAATGGGATTAGTGAGACAAAATACGAGCTTATCAACCCCCCAAACTTAAACACTTAATTGTCCTCAATCAACAATAGAATGAATCAAAAGTTCAAGTAGAAGAGAAGTGCAATGCCTCAGCAGATTCATCACATTCAAACTTGTAAATCCACAAAACATCAACACTTTGTAAGAATCAGAAAATTTGTAAGCCATTGAAGACTCACAAAGGAAGTTTTTCACTCATTCACACAAGTGTTTAGGATAATTATGTGATCACACACAAGTCATTCAAATTAAGTTCTACCATAAGCATGCAAATATTCTAAATCTCCACTGCAAATATGTGCAGACAAGTCTAAGATCAAAAAGGAATTTATTTAAAGTTGTAATGTAGGCTTTTTAGTGAAAGGTAGAGAAATATTTGGCCAAGTGACTAAATCAATTGAGTTCACGACTCTCAACAAATCCAACCACTTTCTATTCATATCCTCCCATCTCCTATAATTTTCAACACAACCCAAGACTCTTTTATTTATTTTTATTTCTTTTTCACAAACTTTTTCGCATATCCTTCTATGATTTAAACTTTTCTGATTGTACATTTGAGCTTATAAGGATTAACAAATACATAAACACTTTTTTTTTCATTTTTTTGCTAGAGCCTAACCTTATCTTTGTTTTCCACCTTTTTAACAATGTCTTATCCTTCCTCAAAAAACTCTTAACCGACTCTCATAGACAAGAGTTGATTCCCCTATTCTTTTTCCAACTCATAGACAAAGAAAGATAAATTCATAGGCTTAAAATGGCTGACTTGTGATAAATATATAATTCGGACACTGTATGGGGAAAAATAGGTTAAACAAAGATGGCCTAAAATCACTTCCTAAACATGTGCACACTTAGCAGTCTTGAAAAAGAAACAAAGCAAGTTCTAGAAAAACTCAATAATGCAGACACACTCACAAACAATTTGAAAGCTCAAATCTCACACTTGGGACAATAATTCTTCAATAGTAAACGTCAAATCATCATCGATATTATGCCAATGCAAGTTTCAAAACAAGTAATCATGCGGTGTTCTACATTCATAGGCATTCTCAACCACTATCACAATCAATGCATACAAAAGTGAATCAATTCAACTATCTCATTCTAGCTAGGGTTATATCATAGCTACGCCAATTTTCTCACAAAATCACAACTTATTCAAACAATGCAAATAACTATGAAAAAAATTTTAAACTAGGCATGAAAACTAAAAAGAAATAAATCAAAAGCGACAAATAGTTTCAACTCCTTGGCCTCCTCCCCCCAAACTTATTCAATTTATAAAGGGAATAAGTTTGAAAGCCAGACAGGGAGTGAAACGGTACCTCAATGTTGGTCTCAGACACCAATTTTTTATCCCTTGGACGCTGCAGAACTCGAAAAATAGAAACTTGTGGCTGCTGGCACTCTGTGTCGGTCAACAGGGGCCCTATCGATCAAAATAGAGCCTTTTTGTCGACCTCTTCCTCAGTCGAAGTATTCTCTATCGATCTGCCTCTGTGTCCATCGACGCCCTTTATGTCGATCAATATAGAGCTCTGGAAATTTTTTTAATTTTTTTCAAAGATATAGAAAACAAAACAAACACATGTAAAATTAATAAAAATAAGAAGAAAATACATGAAACAATGGGATACCTCCCATCAAGTTCCTTAGTTATCGTCGTGGCTCGATTATGCTAATCTTTTATCGAGGTGGTCGGGTCCAGACTCGTCGCCCCTTTGCATCGATCATGTAAACCATATGATCACAAATAATAGTGGTGAGCATAGAAGAGGATGGTGTAATTGGCTATTTCGCCATCCTATTTTCTTGCTTCCATTCGATCTCTTCGGCTTCTTCATCAAATTCCTCATCAGTGGTGGAGATGTTATTGCTAGCAGCTTCCTTCTGACTTTTGTTCATCACAAAAGTGATCGTTTCATCATTACCACAGAGTGTAATCCCTCCACCTCAACAGTCTATCAGAGCATCACTTGTCTTCAGAAATTCTCTTCCAAGGATTATCGGCATCCCATGTTGTTCCTTTATATCCAAACAACAAAGTCAGCAAGGAATATTAAATCACCAACATGAATTAAAAAAACTTCGACTGCTCCCCTTGGTTGGGAGATTGAGTGATCAGCCATCTAAAGAGTGATTGAGGTTGGCCTCATCTCTCTAATCTACAGCTTCTGAAAAATGGAGTAGGGCATTGATCACTGTAAAATATTACAGATTAATTGCAGACACAGTAGCAAATAAATTTATAAGAGTAACCTAAGGTTTTCGAACCCAGAGGAATTGTATAACAAAATTATTTTATGTACTAGTCATGATCTTAGAATCTATTGTTTGAGTCAACAGAAATCAGGTTTTTGAGTTTTGGAAAATAAAGAAAACAGAACTGAAAATTAAAGAGTTTGGAAAATCAAATTAAAAGGACACATACTCTAAGACGAACTATCAATCAAAATACATATCAATCAATTAATTTGCATTGGTGGAAAATCATAATATACTATAGCTTCTTGGTCAGACAAATATAGCCTAGATTACTAGCATGTAAATTTATATGCTTTGTCGGCCTCAATAACACAATACTAATCAATCTTTCATAAATCCACAGATTATCCTTACAATTACTATATTCCCTTAGGACAGATTGCTAATTGGATTTGAATTCTTTTCCTGTTATTAATTTTCTCTTTTCAGTCCTTCAACTTACAACTATAAACCTAGAATCAATTTTATCTTTTGATCTATTTAATATTAATCAATTTATCATGCATTTGATTGACATTCGTTGCCCTAGAACCGCTAGGGTTTCTAGCCACTCATCGCAGATAGAAAACAAAAATAAAACATATTATTAAAGTACATAAAAATAACTTTCAAGAAAATAAAGGTTTGTGCTGGAAAATAAAGGATTCTGAACGCTTCAAAGGTCTAAAGCTGAATAATATATGAAAAAGATTGAATAAAACTCGAAAATAAGGACTATTTGTAAGAGTGGGTGTCTATCCTATCAAGTATAGAGCTTGAAATCCGATATGATTTGAATTTAATCAAATTTTGCCGGAGTTTCCCGCACTTCGATCGACGTGGATCTACGTCGATTGACGCGCGTGTTCTTGCGTCGACCCGTGTGCGCGGTCTCATAGTTTTGTCCATAACTTTCACTCCCAAACTCTGAATAATCCAATTCCAGTTGTGTTGGAAAGCTAACTCGAAGCTCTATCCATTGCCATGCGCCAATATCCTGAATCTCATGTGTGGAGGACCCTTAACTGCTACTTTTGCACGTTAACTATTTTCGGAATGATTTTCCAGTGAATTTAAGCCCGAATCCTGCAAAAACGCACCATGACAAGCATAACACCACACAAAATAGACACATGCATGAAATATATATATTCAAGAAAACTACATACAATAGTAGAAAATAATATAGATAAGTGAGTCAAATAATGAACATATCAGGCATCAAGCCTCAATCCCTTGTGTGGAGGAATGATATGTGCGTAAAATGATCTATATTTTAGTGTTGGTGCATGCATGTTTGCATTGATTTTACTCCCATATCATTTGCTTTTGGTTTCTTTTTTGGTGTTTTCATGTTCTGTGTGTTTCAGATGGTGTAAGCATTTTTGGTTAAGTTTGGAGGAAAATCGCACGATCCGAGAGTCAAAGGATGTGAGAATCGACCGAGAGGAGTAGGAAAAGCAGCAAGATGGATTTTAGAGGAGGATTGGATCAACCGATCTGGGCAGTTCAGAGGCGTATCTTGGGCGATCCTGCAAAAATCTCGATCGATCTGCCATTTCAGAGGCGTATCCTGGGCGATCCTGCGGAGCTCGACTGATCTCCCATTTCAGAGGCAGATTTTGGTCGAGCCATCTTTGTCCCGGTTGATCCATCGCAGGTTGTTTTTGCGGTTTCTTTGTTTCAAGTCTTCTTGGGTGATCCAATCTCGTCCCAGGCAATCCAAAGCTCTGCCTGCTCATTATAAAAGGGGGAATTTCGGATTTTATGAAAACTTTTGTCACTTTTACATGAAAATTAGATATATTCTCTCTACTTTTCCATCTTCCATCTCCTTCCAAACCTAATCCTAGGTGTCTAAGAGCTAATCCAACCTCACTTGGTGAAGATTTGAAGATCAAGATCAAGATACTCAATTTGGGGAAGAAATTTCTCTAGATCTATCAATTGTAATGGTTTGTTTTCAATTCAACATTGTAAAGATCCAATTGATAGGTATGGTGTTCTAAACATCTTTTGGATGTTGATTTCTAAACATCACTTTTAGTGTCCATCAAGTTTTTGGCGCCGTTGTTGGCGCCCCTAATAAGGTCTTTGGATATTGTTGAAAGTGTGAATATTGTAGGCTAGGTGTTTGTTTAATTGTCTATTTGATGTTTAGCTCTTGTTTGTTATTAGTTTTTACCTTGTCGTTGGATTTTTGTCTTTTTTAAAAAAAAATTTTGTTGGAATTGTAGGTAGTTTATGTTAACGAGATCAAAACCTCATTTGATAGAAGAACAAAGAGTTCTGCAAAGGTGTGAAGGGATAGAAGTAGAATTTGAAATGGAGAACCGACAAGGTATGGGAAGAATTGGTGAGTTGGAAAGACAATTGGAACTCATGAGAGCTATGATGAGTGGAAGAAATGAATCAAGAATGCCACTACAAAACTTATTTAGACCACAAGGGGAGCAAGCAATCGGGGGTTCCGCTTGAGAGTGAACGCTACTCAATTTGAGATTAAACCGCAATTGGTCCAAATGATCCAGAATAATAAGTTTGGGGGACCTGCAACGGACTATCTGAATGTTCATATCTCAAGGTTTTTGGAGATAACGGATACAATTAAGATCAATCAAGTGCGACAGGACTAAATCCGGTTGAGGTTGTTTTCTTTCTCCCTACGTGATGGTGCAAGACATTGGTTTGAGGGGATCAATAAATCAAACATAGTCACATGGGAGGAATTACGTGAGAAGTTTTTGTTTAAGTTCTTTCCACCTAGTCTCACATCGAAGAGGCGAGCTGATATTACCTCATTCAGACAGTAGTATGATGAACCGCTATATGAGGCATGGGACCAATTCTGGGATTTACTGAAGAAGTGTCCAAGGCATTGAAGGGATTCGTGAACTGAATCACAAAGTCCGTTTGCCAAGGATCGTTAATTGGAATATCAAAAATAAATTGCTATGCCTATGAACAATCCTAGCATGCTCCTATATTATTATGCATAAGAAGGTTATGCGGAATACCTGGATTGAAGAACGATGAAGAACGCGTGCGCGGAGATGCCCTTTGATCTTTCCCACGCACCAAGATTTAATTTCCTAACAGATTGAGGAAATTAATCTTAAGAAAATAAATGAATATTTTCAAAAATAAGAGGAGAGAGAAGAAGAAGAATCCTCCTGATCTGATCTGTATCCCAACTCGATCTGAAAATCTGGTGAAGATTATCTATCAGATCCCTTGCCCGGTTGAGAAACAAAATTTTCTCCTCGTATCAAGAACTCACTCGATCACTTACAGCTCCCAATGCTCTGGTTTGCTGTATGCAACTTGTAATCTTATGTGTAGTAGGTGTATTTGAGTTCTGAGGTACTGAGGCCTATTTATAGGAAATTCTTGGCTTCTATTGGGCTTGAGTTATCATGGGCCAGACCAGGGACCAGAATGCAAATAGCAAATAAGGCCTATCAATTAATTAATTCCTATATTCAACCCAGAATATAATTAATTAATTAATATTGATTCATGCCACCAGAGAATCAATACTGTCCTACCTATTTGCTACCACGTTTGAGGAACGGGTTGCATTGGACTCGGTTTATCCCCACATTTAAGGTTACAAACATTCGTTAATTAATTTATGCTCTGACAAGCTATTTAATTAATTAACATCTTTAATTCCTGAATCAATCCACTCAAACCTTTTCACTTATGCTTGAACTTAATCAGCCTGCAGGACTTTAGCATAACGAACCTTTTGAGCTGTTCAGGGAATGTCACCATCCTATACTGGATGTGGTTACCTAGTTCAGATACCAGACAGTCATACACAGATTGATGTCACCCAAGACTGCAGAAGAACAGGTTCAACTAGAACCTTTTCTACAACTCAAAGTGACATACAATATATGTATACTTCTGTATCCTCATATAGGTTTAAGATTCCATCGAGTCATAAAGATCTAGATTCTTTTAATGTCAGATAAAAGAATCAATCTCGACTTAGGTCCTCATCAATGTGTACCCCACACTAGCATACCAAGACATCCAAGATAAGATGCTTATCCGCATATGTTGCAGCCTACACCGACAGTTTATCCTGGAACTGTCTCAGTTGTGATGACTATTTATATCTCGCTAGGTCAAACGATCCATACGATCT
>JAPKLW010004307.1:0-28583 GCA_026898455.1 Plectranthus barbatus
TTTCATTATCGGACCTTATCCTCTTAACTGTCACCCCTTTGTCGTTTTGAAGACGTGTAATCAGTTCTTGCACCTGAATTTTGACTTCGTCATTGGATTTGAGTAGCACCACCCATGTATATCTTGAGTAGTCATCTACAACTACTAATGTATACTTTCTTCCTCCAATTGTGGGTGGAGTAACTGGACCAAACAAATCCATGTGAAGCAGTTCAAAAATCTGTTAGGTGCTTGCTGTAACTGGCCTGTTTTTTAAGGAGGCTCTTGTCTGTTTCCCGAGCTGCCAAGCATTACAGACTCTTTCTTTCTAGAACTTCTTCTATGACAGTCATTTGACTAAATTATGCTTCGCCAGATGTCTGATCGAGCTGAAGTTCAAATGACTCAGTCTTTTGTGCCACAACCAGTTTACTCCTTTTGAGGAACTGTGCCGCAGGAGGCAGGTACCCCCTTCTCCACTGTACCAATCATCAACGTAAAGACCTCCTTTCCTGATTCTTCTAATTATGGTCTTGTGAGTCACCTTGTCTATGATGTGGCATTCTGATTCTTCAAAACTGACAATATAGCCACTCTCACTCTGTTGGCTTATACTTAGAAGATTGTGTTTCAGATTGGTGACTAAGGACACGTTCTGAATGATGTTTCCATTGTGCTCCACGCATCCTTTTCTAATCACTTGTCCCTTGGCCTTGTTCCCAAAAGTGACCGATGCTCCTTTGTACACCACAAGATTCTTGACTAAATCCTTTTCCCCTATCATGTGTGCCGAGCACCCGCTGTCTAATATCCATGATTTTGCTTTCTTTTGATAACTCGGTCCCTGTAAGACAGAAAAATTATTTAGGTCCCCATATCCTTTTGGGTCCTACAAAGTCAGTATTCTGGATCTAACCTTTTGGTATCCAGACCTGTTTCACTTTTACAGTTCGTGAAACTAGATCACTCTTTGGTTAATGATCAACCCTTCTTCTAAAGTAATGTATGTTGTTTGAATGCATGTTACTAAATGTTGTGGTGTGTAAACTCTTTCTAAAACTATTGCTCTGGAAAGAGTCTCGAGAAACTGTTCTCGTGTGAGTAGCTATCACAGTCTTTTGAGAGTAAAAATGTCTCAAATCAGGCATCGAATAGATGTTCCTCCTATTCGGATAACTGTTATAATAGAACTGTGGTGTATCATAACTTCTCGGATTTCTATCCGATTGTCGAACTGACTTCCTTGCAACATTTTTATGTTGCTTAGTTGTTCTTGTTGGTAAAACTGGATGTTAGGAAAATATTCCTTGATTTATATTGCAAATCTCCCTTTAGGATCAAATTGTAAAGGCTTTGTTGAATCAAAACCTTAGTTAGTTTGGTCGATCATTGCTGAATTCTAGATAGTCTAGCAACTCTGTGTAAAGTCTTGTTTAGGAAATATTTCGAGTTGTAATAGATTAGAAGTGCTTGCGGAAGACTGCTGAAATATTCAACAGTTGAATCGAAGACTTCTGATATTCTGGATGCTAGAAATGTTCTCAGCAGTTAAACATATTGCTAGAGAAGTCAACAGACAGAAAGGGCTACTATGGAGATTGCAGACAAAGTGTTAAGAAGAATGATTGCTAAAGTGCTAGCAATCATATGCTGAAAGAAGAGACTGCTAGGAGTATTTGTTCAGCAGTCAGCAGTAAAGAAATTGGGGAATGCTGAAGGAGTCAGCATTCACTATTTGCTCAGGAGATTGCTAGAAGCTATAGCAATCAGGAAGCAAGATATCAAGTGATAGCAGAATGCTGAAGGAGTCAGCATTCGCTAGTACTTCGTAGATTGCTAGAAGAGCTCAACAATCAAAAGGCTCAGCAGAGTACTCCCAGCATTGTCCGATAGAATGCTAAGCAAGGAGATACTCAACAAATACTTGCTAATACTACCGTTCTGACAGAAGGTACAACCCAAGGACTAATAGCCCTCCCAAAGTGGGTAAAAAAGCACTATAAATGCCGGAAATGATGAAAAACAAATAGCTCTTTTGGACAAGGAGGACCGATGTGTCTAACGGGTATGGAGATTCAAGTTTTGAATCTCCAGATATAAAAGAGAAGTCCAAACAAGAGAGAAACCCCTTCACGACTACTACTGCTCTACTACAACACAACTGCAAATCGGAAGAGATACCTTTTACAAAACGAACAACGCAAAACGAGAGTAGTCTGTTGAGAAATCCTTAAAGAGAAGAATTCAAAGCTCTCAACAACCGTAGTGTCCCCCTCATTGAATATCTGACACTACATTGAAGAGATTCCTTGACTTTTCTCAAGAATCTAATCATTAGGATAACTTCCATCCTAGGAAGCATCCAGCAGTCACATCTCTGAAAAGAGATTGACTATTACGGGCTATTGCTGAAACCCCCCAGGAAAGCTCGGAAGGAACTATAAAGCTTCCATTGCAGTAAAGGAAAGTTTTACGAAGGTGCGCCCTCGACTTAGCCACAGTTGCCGACTGAAAGATCCAAGTAACGGAGGATAGCTTTGTAGTGGCTGGCTCGAAATCTCACCACCTGCTACAGGAGATAGGCGAATCCTTGTACTTGAACATATCTTTTTAGTGAAATTCTTAATGTTCGACTGAGGCGTGGACATAGATCTTTAAGGATCGAACCACTACAAACCTTGTGTTCTTGTCACTATTTTATTGTTTCTGCTTGTTGTCTTAAAACCTAGCAACCTCAAGTTGCTAGAGTATATCTGAAGCAATCTAACACCTACCTCGAGCTAAGTATTTGGAAAAGAGACTAAGTGCAAGATACTTTAATATTTTGCTACATTTTCTAAGTAGCTTTAGGCTGCTTATCACGACTTTGATAAGGGGCCAACAAGTTGTATCAGAGCAGGAGGTCGAAAGACTTACTGCTTCTGAGTCGCTTTTGACCAGGTCTACATTTTCCTTGCACTATTTTTGTTGTTCAGCTCAGGAACACACATCTTGCCAAGATGAACCATACTCTTCCAAAGTATAACAAGGAGAAGTTGAATTCCTGGCAGAAGATGGCCACCATCCAGCTCCAAAGTATACATCCATAGATGGTGGATGTTCTTTCTAAAGGACCCATAAAGATCATGAAGCTTAATCTCTTCGTAGGTCCAATTGCTGAGGGGCAACCCAGACCACCTCCGATGGTCGAGAAGACGTTTGATGAATGGATGGTCGAAGACAAGAAGAGAGCCAGGCTAGAATATCTAGCAAAGAAGCTTATACTTGACTGTTTACCTCCGTTGATGGCAGACAAGGCTCTAGACTTCAATACAGCTAAGGAGATGTGGTACTATGTCTGCGCATCTTCCCAGGAGACCGAGCAAATGAAACGAAACAAACTCCATGTAGTTGTTGATAAGTATGAATCTTTCTCTATGATTGCAGGTGAATCCATACAAGCGATGGAAGAAAGATTCAACACCATTGTTGGAGAGCTCCAGAACTTGGAAAAGACATATGATAATGGAGAAATGAACAACAAGATCATTTCCAAACTCTTTCCAAGGAGTGATTGGTTTGTGAAGTTGACGAGTCTGAGCGAGAAAGACCTCAGCAAAATGTCTACATCTGAGGTATTTGCTAAACTTAAAGCTCATGAGTTTATAATTGTTAGGAAAATATTCCTTGATTTGTATTTTAAATCTCCCTTTTGGATCGATTTTTTTAAAAGTTTTGTTGAATCAAAGCTTAATTAGTTTGGTCGATCATTGCTGAATTCTAGCATAGTCTAGCAACTCTTTTGTAATGTCCTGTTAAGGAAATCTATCGAGTTGTAATAGATTAGAAGTGCTTGAGAAGAATGCTGAAGGATTCAACAAATGGAACGAAGAAAATCAGATTCCAAGCAACTTCGGAAATGCTAGAGTCCCCAGCAGACAAAGTGACTGCTAAGGAGTCAGCAGTCAAATGCTGAAAAGAGATGACTGCTAAGGAGTTAGCAGTCAAGTGCTAAGAAGAATGATTGCTAAAGTGCTAGCAATCATATGCTGGAAGGAGAGACTGCTAGAAGTATTTACTCAGCAGTCAGCAGTAAAGATGTAGCAGAATGCCAAAGGGGTTAGCACTCACTATTTGCTCAGGAGATTGCTAGAAGCTATAGCAATCAAGAAGCAAGATATCAAGTGATAGCAGAATGATGAATGAGTCAGCATTCGCTAGTACTAAGCAGATTACTAGAAGAGCTCAGCAATCAAAAGATTTAGCAGATTACTAGAAGAGCTCAACAATCAAAAGGCTTAGCAGATCGTTCCCAGCATTCTCCGATAGAATCCTAAGCAAAGGAACACCTAGCAAACACTTTCTAAGACGCTCGTTCTGACAAAGGTACGACCAAGGACGATAAGCATTACCGAAGTAGGTAATAAAACACTGTATATGACCGAGAGGACGAAAAGCAAGTAGCTCTTTTAGACAAGGAGGACCGTTGTGTAAAATGGGTTTGGAGATTTGTTGTTATGCTAGTGGCTATTATAATTATACGCAAGTGCACGTATGTCTAAACAAGTAATACAGATCTAAGTCCAGATATCGAACCCAAGGGAGTGAAAGTGAATCGTGCACATTCTATTGTTTGTAAGTTAATGGGGTTTTGTGATTTCTCCAAACTAAAATAACAAGAAAGCATGTAAAATGAAACTGAGCAGTGCTAGAACAATTAATAATATTTCTTCCTACAAAATAATCATAAAATAATAGACTATGGTTTTAAGATCGATGATAAAATGCACTGGGTTTATTGACTGTTGATTATCTTTTCTCCTATATGCTGCAACATTGTTCAGGCATTAACTCCGGTTCTTGCAACCACACTCTTTCCTGTCTAGACTATTGTCATAGCGCTAGATCTATGTTTTCTTGCTAACCTTCATATGTCTATGATAGATTTTGCCTTCAAACAAGCTATTTCAGAACAAAGGGTTCTTGCAACTCTTAGATTCCAAGTATGTCTACACTAGAGATCAAGATTGACCACGACTCCCTCATCCTAGATCTCCTCTCGGTCTAACTAGGCAAAATTTGTACCTGCCACTGTCGTGTTTAGATAAACAAACAAACTAGAATTGAAATCAAACACCAGATTTAATGCAAGAACAACTTCAACATATATTCAAGAAGATAAACCAGTCAATAACCCGAGCATAAAAGGTTTAGCTCATGCTTACAAAAGATAAAAAGCAAATGATGTTCAAGTTCATATCTCTAAACATCATATACGTAGAAATATTAAAGAATACTGCCAAATGGAGATAAACTATTCTGGTTTGTTGCAACATCCACGTTGATTTCTCACGAACTCCCCGTTCTCCCTGCTCAAAATCCTATGTTGATACTCCTCTCGAATTGTGTTCTCTGTGTATCTTCTCCCACTCTTCTCTTTTCTGAAAATATCTCTCTTGTCTCCCTTCAGCTTCATCCCAGCCTTACACGTGGTTCCTCAATCTACCTCCCAGCTCTGACAGTTTTCTTGGGTGACACTTGTCTTGCTTTTTGAGACAGGGTTTGAAAACTGTTGAGATCTTGTCTACTGTGGTCCCGAATATTCCTCATTAGAATTCTGGCCATGCTGCTCCTATGCTGCGACATCGTATCAATCCTTCTTGCTCTTGTTATGCTCCAGCATAGTAAAACCTGTGATACTATTCGAACAATTCTTTTTGCAAAAACTCGTAATTAACACAAGACTATATAATAAACCTAAATTTAATAAACTAACCAACTAACCTATATTTTGCCAATTATCCTATGAAACAAGACTATTCTAAGACATAATTAATTAAGTTCGACACAAAATAATAACTCTTTAAGAGAGTTATCACTCCCCCAAACTTAAGATGTTGCTTGTCCCCAAGCAACAAAGACTCAAACAAAACAAAGAGAACTTAATTTACTTATTCTTGTCTCGAAGCTTTCAGTTCACACCAAAGAAATAAAGAAGAAAAATTTCATTCATGACCCCTAAGTAATCAAGCTTCAGCCACCACAATTTAATAAGTTTAATCGAAGCAATCTAAGCTAGCTTGACAATCAAAGCTGTAAAACTTTTTCAGCAAGATAGTTAGCAAATGCTACAAGTTTAAACTTAACTTCCATTTCAGCTCTCATGATCATTGATGCCACTGTTTTTGAATACCTTCAAACTTTAGCACATTCTCCACTAATATAAATGGTATCACATCAAGATCAAAAGGTCTTCTTGAGCTTCTAATGTAAGGCTGGGGCTAGGGTATGAACATTATGGACAAAGTGACTAATGAATTTGAAAGGCATGCTATTGGTCTTCACTTGGGATTTATTCTTGAGATTGCATAGGAAGATCTGCAAATGTTTTCAGACTCATAAACTCTTTTTTTTTCAGATGGTTATATGTCCCATCTAGTTTTTCTATTTTTCTTCTTTTCTATTCTTCCCCCCCGCCCCCCTTTTTTCTTTTATATACACACATGCTACTTACAGGCTGCAGCATGGTTTATTTACAAACAAGCTCTCAGGCTTCTACATATTCAATCTATTACAACTCTCTCCTTCTATTATTCTGCTAACCTCTAAGTGGAAGAACCTAAGCATGCCTACCTCTCAAATCGGGCGAGTGTATGGGTAAATAGCTCACATCTTTTATGGTCAAAATCAACAAAAGACTCAAGGCTCAAATCAAGGTGCAAAGGTAAATGATGTAAGATGAAAAGAACTTCTACAAGCACAAAGATGAAGAGACTGCCTAAATCATTTCCTCATGTAATACTCATTCAAATTTCGTTTCAAATGGCCTAGCATTTTCAGGTAGGTGGCATCTCACATGTTTTTTTTCTAAGCACAACTAAAGTACCATTTAAACTAAAGCATGTAGTATATCAGGTTTTTTTAAAAACCAAACAACCACAAACTTTGTTCTTCAAGCTAGTCTATCATCCTAATATTAAACTTGAAAATCTTGGGGGTTGACTCTCAATCACTCAATTACCATTCATGAAATTTCAAGAGAAAGAGATTACTCACACACCCGCATCATCATGCCCGAGACAAGATAATAGACAAACTATCAATACTTCATAATATTTTCTTGCACCATTAACTAAAACAAACTAAACATCCATTCAAAAATAAAAACATCAATCATAACCAAACAAACTAAAGCAATGGGTTCACACATTCACCCAAAACATCCACACAAGCACAAATTAAAAACATAGTTTTTGTTCAAAAGATAAAGTTTAGAATTGACCACAGCCTTCAAGTAGGCTTCTTCTTCTTTCCAGCAACAGACGTCCCTTTTTTAGCTTTCTTGTTCCTCACCTCCTTCACCAACTCTTCAGTTTGAAATTGCATCTCCATCATCATGGTATGGAGGTCCTCAAATTCTTTCAGAAGCTGGGCGCTTTGCTTAGAGATATCATCCAGCTTACCCTGCAAAACCTACACAGAAGTCTGGTTAGCTGATGAGGGTTCCACTCCTTCCTTATTTTGGGAGTTCTCATGCCTCTGGCGCAGATATTCAACATTGAAATAAGTCCTCATGGTCTTGCGCGGCTCTTCGTCGTGAAATGGAACTCCATCTTTCTTGCAAAGCTCAGATATCAAGGAGGGGCAGAAGAGAGGTCCTCGTTCCTTTGAGGCAGAGTAGCCAACAACATCAACAAAGAACGGTGCATAGTTGATTGGCTCGCCCTTCAGAATAGCAACAATCATAAGGATGCGGTCCTGACCAATGTTGGTGTTATGAGTGGTCGGGCTGATCCTGTTTTTCAAAAACTGTAGCCACAAATTTGCCTCAGAATGCAGGAACTTGGAAAGCACATATTTGTTATCCTTCGCCTCATCATTCCACTGTGCTCCCGGAAGTCCTACCACCTTCAGGGCGTCATCTAACTGCTTCTTTGTGGGTGCAAAGCAGATTTCTATAAACTTATCTGGCTGAGGTGCATGATTTCCAAATACCTCATGAATTACTTCAGCATTCAGCCTCACTTCTTTTCCTCAAACAGTAGCACCTATTTCTGGCTTCTCAGTGGATGGTTGTTCACAGTTTGCGTAGAACTCCTTGACCAATGCAATGATGGGAAACGGTGGTGGAAGCACAAAGCTTTCCCACACCTGCTGCTCAATCTGCTTCACCAAATCTGCAGGTAACACCTTCAAGTTTTTGAAGCCTCTTTCGATTAGCAGCTGCCTTTCCATAACAAACTTCATCCTTTCTTTGTGTAGCCTGGATGAGAACTTGGGAAGGTTGTCAATTTCATCTGGGGTCAAGACCTTCTCTTCTTCTACTTTCTTCTTGCCTTTCTTGAGTTGCTTTTTGTGACTCAAATTTTCCTTTTTCTGAGACTTTCCAGATGTCTCTCCTTCTTTCACCGCAACGACTTTAATTCTCCTTCCTGTCTTGGGATTCCTTGGGATCGGTTCTTGCTCACTTGCTGGAACTTCCTCTTCCCTTTTTCTCTTGTTAACTTTCTTTGGTTTCTGTTGTGGTTCTTCCTCTTCTTCCTCTAAATTATCCTCTTCTTCATCAGGTTCTTCCTCTTCGGCCTCTAACTTCTCTGACTCTTCTTCCAATTCCTTCTCGTCTGATGCTTGCTCTTCTGATGCAGCAACATTGTTCTCTTCTGAATTCTGTTCATCCTCAGATTCAATCTTTGCTTCCTCACTCTCTTAGCTTGCTTCTTCTTCTTGCTCTACATCATCACTTTCTTCATTCTCAGAAGTTTCCTCTTCAGATTGTGTCTTATCCTCAACCTTCTTTTGTCTAGATTCTTTTGCTGGGGTAACTGCGTTCTTGGTGTGGGCTTTGGAGACCGGCTTCTTCTGCTCCTTCTTGGCTGAGTTTGACTCTTTCTTCTTTGTGCTTGAAGATGTTGGAGTAGCCTTCTTGCTTCCTGCTGATTTCTCTTTTTCTTCTTCAGTCACTAGCAACTTCTCAGCAGTATCTACCAAATTTTGCAAAGGGTCTGCCTTCGCCTTCTTTGATTTCTCATATTGCACTCCCTTCTTCACAACGGGTGCCTCCTCTTCTGGTACTTCCACCGGATTGTCCGCACTTGTCTACGGAAGTTTAGCATTCCTACTAGCCATAGTTGCTAAAGCAGTTCGGCCAGACCTTCGCACTGGCTTTTCTGGTGCTTTCCCTTTTTTTCTCAGAACTTGGGGTTGGACTTTCTTCCACAGATCCAGGCTTTCTTTTCGCAGGGTTCTTGGTTTTCATCTTTGATGTTTCTATACTCAACCCAAATCAGAAAATAAGCACAAGATATCTTTACACAAACACAGTGCTCGAATAAATCACCCCATTTCTAACAAAAACAGCCTATCTCACAACAATTCATCCAAGTCAAAAGAAAATACCCTCCCCTAAACTTTATGCTTCAGTAAATCATTCAGAAAGTTTGGTTCACAGATTCTAGAAAAATGGTGGGTTTAAGTAATTTCATTTACTCAAATGAAAATTTCAAGCAACCCTAGAGAGAAAAAAAATGAGTTACCCTTTTCGGCCCCGCATGCGTAAAGCATAACACATTTTTGAGCCCTAAAAACCGACTACCCATCACAATGTTATATCCTCTCTCACCTTCCAGTCATAGAATTCACAAAAATCTTCACACAAACTTCAGAGAAACAAATTTTCCAACACGAATTCCAGAAAACTCCAATTTAAACATTATCGTTGGCTGCATGTTTCCTCATGTTCTCCCTTTAATTACAATTCACAATGCCGACGAACAACGAGAGAGAAAGAGTACTTACATTGGCTATTTAACCTCACAATCCTTCGACTTTTCTTGCTTTGCTTGTCGTTTTCTCCTTTTGAATGCCCAAATTGGCGAACTTTCTTTTTAGTTATGCAGAATTATAAAGTAGAAGTAATATATACAGAAAATAAAAACCCTTTCGACTTCCTTTGAAACGACACAATATAAAATTAAAAAATTAACTGCCACAAAAACCTGCCAAAAAGGTGAGTCTGCCTCCGATGACATCAGCGGCAGTTCTTCAACGGTTACTTACCTTCCATGTGTCCACCTTTTTCTGCAAAATTCCTGTAGTTAATTATTTACAAGTCTCAATATATATATATATATATATATTCAGATTTCTTTAATCTATTATAATAAAAACTTAAAGATATTCTAATACATATGAAGTTAACTCTACATTTACTCTAATGCATAAAGTTCATCTACCTACAAAAAAAATCATGCTATTTACATGCTATAGCAACCAGAGATAAATACTACTAAACTATAAATAAGGCAGAAATAATAATATGCAATAAATTAAAGATACTACTCCCTGAACCGTTTCGATTGATTTTTCAAGAAACTCTTTCCATTGGTTCAGGGGCTCCAATGCTTAAGGTTCTTCAATGGGAATGGAAGCCTTTTCCCTGTTTATGCTTCCTCCATGATAGTGCTTAACCCTAGCTCCATTTACTTTGAATATTTCTCCAGTATCCTCTTTCTTCAAATTCACCGCTCCATGTGGATATATTTTGACTACTACAAAGGGTCCTGACCACCGAGATTTCAGCTTCCCTGGAAATAGCTTCAGCCTGGAGTTGAATAATAAAACCTTCTGTCCTTTTTCAAATTTCCTCTCAGAAATCCTGCTGTCATGCCACTTCTTAACCTTTTCCTTGTATTGCTTGGCATTTTCATATGACTGCAAACTTAGTTCATCAAGCTCATTCAACTGCAACATCCTCTTTGCACCACTGCATTCTAGATCCAAATTCAACTTCATTGTTCTCCAATATGCCTTATGTTCTAACTCCAAAGGTAAGTACTTGACAAGCCTTCCCAAAGACCAACCTATAAGGTGACATTCCCAAAGGAGTTTTATATGCAGTCCTGTAGGCCCAGAGTGAATCATCAAGATGTTTAGACCAATCCTTCCTGGTGACATTCACCACCTTCTCAAGGACACTCTTCACTTCCCTGTTGGAAAGCTCTGCCAACCCATTAGTCTGCGGGTGATAAGCTGTGGAAACTCTGTGGGTAACATTGTACTTAGCCAACATTGCAGACAGACTTTTATTGATGAAGTGAGTGCCTTCATCACTGATTCAAGCTCTTAGTGTGCCAAATCTGGTGAAAATGTTTTTGTGGAGGAACTTCATTACTGTAGCTGAGTCATTGCGGGCACAAGCACATGCTTCAACCCACCTAGACACATAATCCACTGGCAGTAAATATATTCATTCCCAAAAGATATTGGAAATGGACCCATAAAATACATTCCCCACACATCAAACAATTCTACCTCGATTATGTTGTTCAGTGGCATTGCATTTCTAGCAAGCAAGTTTCCAACCCTTTGACATCTATCACAATTCTTCACAAATGAAAATGAATCTTTAAAAATAGTAGGCCAGAAGAAACCTGACTGAATAACTTTTGCAGCTGTTCTCTGTCCACCATAATGCCCTCCGTATGTTGCAGCATGGTAGTCTGCCAGAATTGCCTGCACATCCTTCTCTGGTACACATCTTCTAAAGATTTAATCTGATCCTTGTCTGTACAACATTGGATCATCCCAGTAATAGTACTTTGTATCATGAAGAAACTTTTTCAACTGCTGCCCCTTGATTCCATAGGGTTTCCTCCCAGTAGCTAAATAATTGGCCATGTCGGCATACCATGGGGCTTCCTCTTCACATCTCATCAGCTGCTCATCTGGAAATTTATTATTTACTTGCTCAATCCCTTCTTCTCCATTGAAGTTTTCCAATCTGGAAAGATGGTCTACTACTTAGTTTTCAGTTCCCTTCTTGTCTCTGATTTCCATATCAAACACTTGTAATAGCAATATCCACCTGATTAGCCTTGGTTTGGCATCTTTCTTGGCCATTAGATACTTGATTGCCGAGTGGTCTGTATAAACAATCACCTTTGACCCCACCAGATATGATCTGAATTTATCAAATGCGAACACCACAACTAACAACTCTTTCTCTATGGTTGTATAATTTCTCTGAGCTCCATCAAGGGTTCGACTTGCATAGTAGATCACCCTGAATATCTTCTCTTTTCTCTGCCCCAAAACCACTCCTAAAGCATAATTGTTCGCATCACACATAAGTTCAAATGGGGAATTCAATCTGGCGGTTGCATAACTGGTGCAGAAATCAGAGCAGACTTCAGTTTCAAGAATGCTTCCATACATTGTGGAGAGAACTCAAATTTCCTATCTTTCTCAAGCAATTCAGATAAGGGCTTTGCAATTTTTGAGAACTCTCTTATAAACCTTCGATAAAATCCTGCATGTCCCAGAAAACTTCTAACTGCCTTGACTGAACTTGGTACTGCCATCTTCTCTATCACCTCAATTTTGGTCGGATCAACTTCCATTCCAGCTTTTGATATCTTGTGTCCCAAGACTACTCCCTGCTGCACCATGAAACAACACTTTTCCCAGTTCAGCACCAACTGTGATTTTTCACACAGTTTCAAGACCTTTTCCAAATTCTCCAAACATGCTTCAAAATTCTCCCCAAATACTGAGAAGTCATCCATAAAGATTTTCAATCCATTATCTATCATCTCAGATAAAATAGCAATCATACAATGCTGAAATGTTGCTGGAGCATTGCATAATCTGAAAGGCATTCTCCTAAAAGGAAAAGTTCCATAGGGACAAGTAAATGTGGTTAAACTTTGATGTTCTGGAGCTATTGCTATCTGATGATACCCTGAATATCCATCCAAAAAGCAGTAAAACTCCTGTCCAGCTAGCTTATCCAGCATCTGATCTACAAATGGTAAAGGAAAGTGATCCTTCTTTGTTGTATCATTCAACTTCCTGTAGTCAATGCAAATTCTCCATCCAGTTACTGTCCTTGTAGTGATCATTTCATTGTTCTCATTCTGAACCACTGTGACTCCTCCTTTCTTGGGAACACATTGCACAGGGCTTACCCAAGAACTATCAGATATGGGAAAGATAATCCCTGCATCCAGCCATTTAATCACCTCTTTCTTCACTACCTCTTTCATATTGGGATTTAACCTCCTCTGTGGCTGAATAGAATTCTTACTCCCTTCCTCTATCAAGATTTTATGCATACAGATTGTAGGACTTATCCCCTTGATTTCAGAAATAGTCCATCCTATTGCCTGCTTATGCCTTTTCAACAGTTCCAACAGGCTTTGCTCATTTTCTTCCTTCAAATTTGCTGCTATGATCACAGGTAATGTATCTGATTCAACCAAGTAAGCATACTTCATGTGAGCAGGTAAAGGTTTTAGGGTTAATTCTGGAGGTTCCTCCATAGAAGACTTGGTTCCTTTTATTTCTCTAGATAACAGATCCAATGGCTCAAATGGTTCCTTTTATTTACCCTTGCTCTACCCATGCTGCAGCTTCACTTGGTAATTCCTCAGCATCATCTTCCTTCCCAGAATGGTTTTTCTCAAAAAATTCTTCTATTGCTGACTCCAGAACCTCCACAGAAAAACATTCTTCAGAATCATCATGAACCTTCATGGCATTAAACAAGTTAAAAGTAGCTTGTTCATCTTGTACCCTCATAATCAACTCCCCTTTCTCTACATCAATCAGTGTTCTTCCAATAGCAAGACACGGTCTTCCCAGGATAATTGACACCTCCCTATCCGCTTTATAGTCCAGAATAATAAATTTTGTAGGAAAGATGAACGTATCTACCCTCACGAGCACATCTTCAATCTTTCCTTCAGGATGTACAGTGGATCTATCTGTTAACTGAAGAGAAATGGTGGTAGGTCTAGCTCGTCCAATGCCCAATTTTTGAAAAATTGATAATGGCATCAAATTTACACTTGCTCCTAGGTCACAAAGAGCCCTACCCACATCTCGACCTCCGATAGAACAAGGGATAGTGAAACTCCCTGGGTCCTTTAACTTAGCTGGAATCTGTGTCCTTAGAGGTGCACCTACTTCCTCAAACAATGATACTGTTTCAAATTCCTTCAGCCTCTTTTTCTTTGACAAGATGTCCTTTAAAAACATCACATAAGTTGGCATCTGCTCAAGTGCTTCCACCAATAGTACGTTGATATGAGTTTGTTTCAGCATTTCTAGAAACTTCTTGAACTGTTCCTCCTCTTTCTGCTTCTTGAATCTAGTTGGGTATGGTGGTGGTGGTGCATAATCGTACTCCTCCAAACCAGATTTCCTCTTAGCTTTAGAAATGTTTCCTTCAGGTATTTCTGCAGATTTCTCCACAGGATCTTCCTCTGCTCTCAAATCAGGGGACACATCTTCCTTTTCCAGCAACTTATCTTTTTGCAGGTTTTCTTTAGTCACTGCAGCTCTTGATGAAGATCCTTTTCCTGCTTCCAAATTTTCAGCCCTTCTCTCTTCAAACTATTTCCCACTTCGAAGTGTGACAACTTTACATTGCTCCTTTCCATTCATTGGATTCTCAGTGTTACTCGGCAATGCTCCTGGTGGTCTTCTTCTCAGTTAATTAGCTAACTGCCCCATTTGTACTTCCAGACTCCTTAAAGAAGATGCTTGGCTCTGAATAAGAGCATCTTGATTTTTAAGCCGCACTTCATTTTGAATCATGAATTCCTTCATCATCTCCTCCATGGTTTTCTCTTGTTTCGGAGGTGGAGCTTCTAGACTCTGCTATTGATTATAACCTCTTTTGTTATAATGCTGCTCCCTTGCTGCAGCATTTTGATTCCTTTGTCCAGACCAAGAAAAGTTTGGATGATTTCTTCATCCACTGTTGTAAGTGTTTGAATATGGATTATTAGTCTGGTGGTGATGATTTCTGTTTCCCATATAACAAATCGATGCTGGATTTGATGGACATTCCTCAAATTGGTGTGCTCCTCCACAATAAATACAATCCAAAGGCCCTAAGGTTTTTGCACACATTGGAGTTGCTTTACTTGGACTGGTATTTTTCTCAATGCTCTTCATAGTTGCTCCTAGAGCCTCCATTTGCACAGTCAAAGCTTTCATTGGATCAACTTCCAACATACCTGCTACCTTAGGAGTAGAGATAGCTGCTGCTCTTGAATTTGCCCAGAAATAATTATTAGCAGCCACTTTGACCAAAATTTCACAAGCTTCATTGTATGTCTTGTCCAACAATGCTCCTCCAGATGTAGCATCTATCATCATTCTTGAATTACCGTTCAACCCATTGTAGAAAATCTCCATTTGGATACAATAAGGTATCCCATGGTTTGGGCATCTTCTCAACAGTTCTTTGAATCTTTCCCATGCTTCACTAACAGACTCATCCTCCTGTTTAAATGCCATGATTGCATTCCTACATCGTGTATTTCTTGTCGGAGGGAAATACTTCAGCAAAAAGGTTTCAGTCAACTTATTCCAGGTAGTTACAGATCCTGGTGGCAGATTAGTGAGCCAGGTTTTTGCACTATCCCTTAGAGAAAAAGGGAACAACCGCATTCTCAAGGCCTCGGGTGTAACTCCTTGCAGCTTGAAGTTATCACAAATCTCTAAGAAAGACTTCAAATGCAAATGTGGATCTTCTGTAGCCTGTCCCCCGAACTACCCCAAACTCTGCAGCATTTAAAACATCACAGGTTTCAACTCAAAGTGCTGTGCCTGAACTTCCGGCCTCACAACCCCTGGATCAAACTCTAAGAACCTTGGTGCTGTATAAGTTCTGATTACCCTATCTCTTTCATCAACCGGATTTCCAACTCAACTTTCGGCTCAAGAATTCTGTCATCCATCTTTCTAGCTCTTTGGTTTCTTCTGTTCTTTCTAAAAGTTCTCTCTATCTCTGGATCAAATAAAAAGATTTCCCTGATTGTCTCCTCACTCAAATACCGCTAGTGTTCCCTACAATTATAGAAAATGATTAGTTTCCTACAACTTCAGTCGACCAACTGTGCATGCAAATTCAAACAATAAAATAGCATTCAGACTCAATATCAATCACTCCCTGGCAACGGCGCAAAAAACTTGTTGTTGTGCTAGTAGCTATTATAATTATACGCAAGTGCATGTATGTCTAAACAAGTAATACAGATCTAAGTCCAGATATCGATCCCAAGGGAGTGAAAGTGAATCGTGCACATTCTATTGTTTGTAAGTTAATGGGGTTTTGTGATTTCTCCAAACTAAAATAACAAGAAAGCATGTAAAATGAAACCGAGCAGTGCTAGAGCAATTAATAATATTACTTCCCACAAAATAATCATAAACTAATAGACTATGGTTTTAAGATCGATGATAAAATGCACTCGGGTTATTGACTTTTGATTATCTACTCTCCTATATGTTGCAGCATTGTTCAGGCATCAACTCTGGTTCTTGCAACCACACTCTTTTCTGTCTAGACTATTGTCATAGCGCTAGATCTATGTTTTCTTGCTAACCTTCATATGTCTATGATATATTTTGCCTTCAAACAAGCTATTTCAGAACAAGGGGTTCTTGCAAGTATTAGATTCCATGTATGTCTACACTAGAGATAAAGATTGACCACGACTCCCTCATCCTAGATCTCCTCTAGGTCTCACTAGGCAAAATTTCTACCTGCCACTGTCGTGTTTAGATAAACAAACAAACCAAAATCAAAATCAAGCACCAGATTTAATGCAAGAACAACTTCAACATATATTCATGAAGATAAACCAGTCAATAACCCGAGCTTAAAAGGTTTAGCTCATGCTTACAAAAGATAAAAAGCAAACGATGTTGAAGTTCATATCTCCAAACATCATTACGTAGAAATAGTAAAGAAAACTGCAAAATGGAGATAAACTATTCAGGTTTTTTGCAACATCCACGTTGATTTCTCACGAACTCCTCGTTCTCCCTGCTCAAACTCCTATGCTGATACTCCTCTCTAATTGTGTTCTCTGTGTTTTTTTTTCTTCTCTTCTCTTTTCTGAAAATATCTCTCTTGTCTCCCTTCAGCGTCATCCCACCCTTACATGTGGCTCCTCAATTTTCCTCCCAGCTCTGACAATTTTCCTGGGTGACACCTGCCCTGCTTTTCGAGACAAGGTCTGAAAAGTGCTGAGATCTTGTCTGTTGTGGTCCTGAATATTCCTCATTAGAGTTATGGCCATGCTGCTCCTATGCTGCTCCATCGTATCAATCCTTCTTGCTCTTGTTATGCTCCAGAATAGTAAAACCTGTGATACTATTCAAACAATTCTTTTCGCAAAAACTCTTAATTAACACAAGACTATATAATAAACCTAAATTTAATAAACTAACCGACTAACCTATATTTTGCTAATTATCCTATGAAACAAGACTATTCTAAGACATAATTAATTAAGTTCGACACAAAATAATAACTCTTTAAGAGAGTTATCAAGATTCAATGTTTGAATCTCCAAATATAAAAGAGAAGTCTAAACAGAGAGAAGAAAGACTGCTCACACTCGCAAAGACACTTAGTGAAAGAGATACCTTTTACAAAGCGAACAAAGCAAAAAGAGAGTAGTCAGTTGAGAGCTCTTTAAAGAGAAGAATTCAAAGCTCTCAACAACCGTAGTGTCCCCCTCATTGAATATCTGACACTACATTGAAGAGATTCCTTGACTTTGCTCAAGAATCTAATCATTGGGATAACTTCCATCCTAGGAAGCATCCAGCAGTTACATCTCTGAAAAGAGATTGACTCCCACGGGCTGTTGCCAAAACCATGAAAGTTCGAAAGGAACTATAAAGCTTCCATTGCAGTAAAGGTAAATTTTACGAAGGTGCGCCCTTGACTTAGCTGTAGCTGCCGACCGAGAAGTTCCAAGTAACGTGGGATAGTCTTGTAGTGGCCGGCTCGAAAGCTCACCACTTGCTACAGGAGATAGGCGATTCCTTGCACTTGACCATATGTTTTTAGTGAAATTCTCAGTGTTCGACTAAGGAGTGGACTTAGATCTTTAAGGATCGAACCACTATAAATATTGTGTGTTCTTACTGTTTTAAAACCTTGCAACCTCAAGTTGCTAGAGTATATCTCTGAAACAACCTTAAAACCTACCTCGAGCTGAGTATTTGGAAAAGAAACTAAGTGCAAGTTACTTTATAAATTTCGCTGCAGTTGCTAAGTAAGTTTAGGCTACTTATCACGACTCTAATCAGGGACCAACAAGTGGTATCAGAGCGGGAGGTCGTAAGACTTATTGCTTCTGAGTCGCTTTTGACCATATCTACACTTTCCTTGCACTATTTTTGTTGTTGCTTAGCTCAGGAACACAAATCTTGCCAAGATGAACCATACTCTTCCAAAGTACAACAAAGAAAAGTTCAACTCATGGCAGAAGATGGCCACCATCCATATCTAAAGCATACATGCAAAGATGGTGGACATTCTTTCTAAGGGGCCCATAAGGATCACGAAGCCTAATATTTTTGTAGGTCCAGTTGCTGAGGGGAAACCTAGACCACCTCCGATGGTCGAGAAGACATTCGATGAATGGACGATGGAGGACAAAAAAAGAGCTCAGCTAGAATATCTTGCAAAGAAGCTTATACTTGACAGTTTGCCTCCATTGATGGACGACAAGGCTCTGGATTTTGATATAGCTAAGGAGATGTGGGAATAAGTTTGCGAATCCTCCCAGGAGACAGACCAAATGAAATGCAACAAACTCCCGGTAGCTGTCGAAAAGTATGAATCTTTCTCTATGATTGCAGGTGAATCCATTCAAGCAATGGAAGAGAGATTCAACACAATCATTGGGGAACTCCGGAACTTGGAAAAGACGTACGACAATGGAGAAATGAACAACAAGATCATCTCCAAGCTCTTTCGAAGGAGTGATTGGCTTGTAAAGATGACGAGCTTGAGCGAAAAGGACCTCAGCAAGATGTCTACATCTGAGGTATTTGCTCAACTTAAGGCTCATGAATTTATAATACAACAATCAATGAAGAACGAAGTCGCTGCTGCGCAAACTTTGTCATCAAATAATGTTCCCCCGGAGGATCTAGCATTCTTTGTGAAGAAAGATGCTGGATAGTGGAAGCCGAGGAAGCCCTTCCACAGTGAAAGATCTGCACCAGCTTTCCTAGCAAAGAAGGTTACTTCAACCTCAGGCTCACAGAATGTAGATCTAAAGATTAGTGAGCTCGAAGAGCAGATGAAAAAGCTTCAGAAGCTCATACTGGAAGCCAAAGCAGAAAAGGAAGCCAAGGAGACCAAGCTTACATCATCCTCCAGATCAGCAGAAAGAAAACCTAGGACGTGCTTCGAGTGCAATTTGCCAGATCATCTAAAGCACGAATGTCCAAAGGTGAGCAAGGAGAAAAGAGAGTGCCTCAAGAAAAAGTTCGAGAGAAGAGCTGTCACAGCAGTCACCCGAGCGCTGCTGACAAGGACCGAGGTGCCTGACATCCCTGACAATGATGAGGAGTACTATTCATCAGAAGAGGATGATGAGGAGGCCTTGCTGGTCTTGATGGCGGATATCATTGATGATGAGGATGCTGATACTAAACAGCATGTTGAGTCGGCTCTAGCACTTTATACCCAGGAGGTACACTCTACTAGCATTCCTAGTTAAGCAATCATGCATGAATCGGAGGATTCTTTCTTAGATTCTGAGGATGATAATCTCACAAAGCTTTCAATAGAGTTTTCAAAAATTTATGAGATAAAAAATGATATTGTGGGAGAGAATACCTCACTGAAACTTAAATTAACATCCTTGACCGAGGAAGTTGAAAGACTAAGGTCTGATAGTGAGGAGCTTTTGAAACTCAAAGTTGATTACTCCAAACATACTGATAGTTTCAAAATATTGAAAAGGAGAATCTAGCTTTGAAGAGTAAACCTAAGGAGGATTGTATTTGTGCTTACACATCCAGCAACGCAGTTCCAAGTGCCATTGTGAGCCAACAAAGAAAACATTCTGATAAATCAGGATTAGGTCTTGGTTGTGTTGAAGCAAAATCCTCTAAGGAAGTTTTGAGTAAGAATGCTGAATTTTCTACGCAGAAAAAGATTTTATTCGTTTCTGCTGGAAAAGTCAATGCTGACAAGGGTAAAGGAAAGTCAATTGCTTAGTCGTCAACTGCTAAGCAGACAAATTGGCGTAGCAAGCAAACATCTCCTGGATCTCAGCAGAGTACCCAGAGGATGTCTGCTAGGCCACACTCAGCAGTGCCAAGGAGGAATGCTGAGCATTGTGCATCCAATGCTAGGATAGCATATCCTTCCTTTACTAGGGGCAAGCAGGTAGAATTCCATGCTGTAAGACCACAATATCCTACGTACACACCACATAGGAGGAACACCTATGTGAGGCCTGAGTCCAACCATTTTCCTTCCAAAAGGACTATGGAGGCTAAGCACACTACTCCACCTCATTCTAATTAGGTGAAGTTTGCTTAACCAACGAAGGTCGAGAAAGTTGCTAAGGGTGATGTCAAGAAGATAATCTTGAAGATCACCAAGATGTGGGTTCCAAAAGGGACCATGATCCACGCTAATCCCGCAGGGCCTGATGCTAAGCGGGTACCTAAAAAGAATTGCTGATTTTTGCAGGAACAGGATCCAAGAGCAAAGACATCAAGAATGTTAAATGAATGGATCCTAGATAGTGGCTGCTCAGGCCACATGACAGGGCAAGAAGAGTTATTCTCCGAACTTCAATGGATTTATGGCCCCACAGTCATGTTTGGCGACAACAACAAAGGTCGAGTGATTGGACGATGATGCATTGAGCAAGATGGAATGAGAATCATCAACGTTGCCCTCGTCTCCAACCTCAAGCACAATCTACTGAGCATAAGCCAACTATGCGAGAATGGGTATCATGTGTATTTCATTAATACTGGATGTGAGATTGTTGATAGTGCTACAGGTGAAGTGAAGCTCAGAGGCATTCACAAGGGTGGCCTATATACTGTTGATTGGCAAAGCGGCCAACAACATTCATGCTTCGTAGCATTCAACAAGGAAGAGACAAATTGGCTATGGCATAAGAGGTTAACCCATCTGAACTTTAAAACCATTAACTACCTAGCCAAGCACAATCTTGTTGTGGGATTGCTTGAGACGACTTTCCGAAAGGAAGGCGTGTGCAAAGCTTGCCAGCAAGGGAAGCAGACTAAGACATCCTTCAAGACAAACCCGGAGAAGGCCACTTCTGAAAGATTCCTTGAGCTTTTGCACAAGGATCTATTTGGCCCTGTCACTCCAGCCACTGTAAGTAAGAAGGTTTATACACTTGTGGTTGTTGATGACTTCTCCAGGTACACGTGGGTCAGATTGGTAAGGACCAAGGATGAAGTAAAGCTCATCCTACCAGAGTTGATCCTCAAGGAGCAGTATAACAAAGAGGTCACTCTTAAAAGAATCCGATCAGACAATGGGACTGAATTTAGCATTGGGATTCTAATGAATTTTTGCGCCGAAGCTGGAATCGGGCATGAGAAATCCACTGCTAGGACTCCCCAGCAGAATGGTCTAGCAGAGAGAAGGGACATGACTTTGAAGGAAGCAATGCGGTCAATGCTAGCCGACTCTGATCTGAGTGGATAGTATTGGGGCGAAGCAGTTATGACTGCATGCTACACTTAGAATAGGAGTGCAATTAATGGTAGATTCAACATAACTCCTTATGAACTGTACAATGGTCGTAAGCCTTCTCTGACTCATCTTCGTGCTTTTGGTTCGACATGTTATATTCATAACAATGGGAAGTCAAAGCGTAACACTTTTTCGCCTAAGTCTGATGAAGGTGTGTTCCTTGGATATGGACATCCTTCTCACAAGGGCTATAGAGTGTTAAACAAGATGACTCAAGTTGTGGAAATAACATGCAAGAGTCTACTCTAGTGCACAGGATTTTAAGAGAGAAAATGGATGAAAATCATGAGACTAATGATGTCCATGGTCAATCTATCTTGAATTATTTAGAAAATATGAGGATTGATCCAACTAAGTCAATGAATGATTGTAATCCAACTCAGGCGAATTCAGCAGGTGACCAAACTGCTGAACAAGCCGATGATGCTAATGATCATGCTGAGGCCACCAACCAAATTTATCTTAATGATAATTTGGAGATTCTGGGATCGCTTGAAGAAGAAGAAGAAGAAGAAGAAATTCTAGGTCAAGGACAAGTTGCTGAAGGAAGATTGGGCGTTGTTGAGGAGATCGCTAAGGACGATGCTGAAATTCCAGATGCTGAGATCTGGAATGCTGAAGTCCAGAATGCTGAGATTCCTGTTGCTAAGATGCTGTATGCTGAGGTACCAGTTGCTAAACCTCAGGTGATTGCTGAGGAGAATGTTCTAGCAGAGAACAATTCAGTAGGCGAAGCAAGCAATGCAACCCCAGCAACCAGCAATCCAAGACTGAGATGGCTACGAGAGCACCCCTAGATGTTGTCATTGATGACGTCAATGATCCAGTAAGGACGCGACAAGGAAATGCAACGCTAACGTGCTATATATCGCATGAAGAGCCTACAAAGGTTGAAGATGCACTACAATCACTAGATTGGGTGAATGCTATGTAGGAGGAGCTAGCAGAGTTCACGCGCAATCATGTTTGGGATCTTGTAGATAGACCCAAGCATCAAAGTGTTATTGGAACCAAGTGGGTGTTCAAGAACAAGAAGGATGAATCGGGAACAGTCTTCCAAAACAAAGCGCATCTAGTATCCACAGGATACAGGCAATGTGAAGGAATTGATTGTGATGAAACGTTTGCTCCGGTAGCCCGACTCGAAGCAATAAGGTTATTCCTTGCATATGCTGCCCATAATGAGTTTTCAATCCTGCAGATGGACGTAAAAAGTGCCTTTCTTAATGGTGAGCTCAAAGAAGAAGTATATGTTGAGCAACCACCAGGCTTCGAACAATGAAATCAGGTTTATAGGCTAAGAAAAGCCTTGTATGGTTTGAAGCAGGCATCGAGGGCATGGTATGGAACTTTGTCTAAGTTCCTGCTGGATAATGGATTTAAGAAACGGAAGATCGATCAGACTCTCTTTCGCATCAAGGATGAGGGAAGCATATTACTTGTGCAGATATATGTCGATGACATTATATTTGGCTCTAAGAATCTAGTGCTATGTGGGAAGTTCTAAGAGCTAATGCAAATAAATTTCCAGATGAGTATGATGGGGAAGATTTCATACTTTCGCAGACTTCAAGTTCAGCAATCGAGTGAAGGGATCTTTATACATCAGAGGAAGTATACAAGAGATCTGATTGCTAAGTAAAGTCTAGAGAAAATGAAGAGTCTAAGGATTCCCATAAGCACAAGCTGCCAGATTTCTCTTGAGTCGCATTTGGATGTTGCTAAGCGGATCATCTGATACCTTAAGTGCTCCAAAGGTCTAGGAATTTGGTACCCAAGGTCTGATGGGTTAGCACTCAGTGGTTATTCAGACTCAGACTTTGGAGGGTGCAAGATTGATCGGAAGAGCACGAGTGGCACCTACCAATTCCTTGGACATAAGCTAATAAGTTGGTTTAGCAAGAAACAACACTCTGTGGCTAAGTCTATAACCGAAGTAGAATATGTAGCAGCCGCAAGTTGTTGTGGATTCGACAATAATTACGAGATTATGATATTGCTCCAGAATGTGTGCCAATCTACTGTGACAACAATAGTGCTAGGTGCATTACTATGAATCATGTAAATCATTCCAGGACGAAGCATATTGACATTTGACATCATTTCATAAGAGATCACCAAGAAAAAAATGATATCGATGTTCAATACATGTGCACCGAAGATCAGCTTGCTGATATCTTCACCAAGCCGCATGCTGAGGCTAGATTTAAAGAGTTATGTCTGAAGTTTGGCCTCATGGAGTTAGAAAAGGATGGGGATGAATGAGTTCAAACTCTCATTCTTTATGGATTTCTTGGATTTCTGGAGAAGATGGAGAGAGACGTATTCAAGCTTACGTTTTTGATATGCTGAATTTTTGTTTCCGAGAAAATGCTGCTAAGCAATTGGATGTTGAGTCTTAGCTCTCAGCAGTTCCTAAGGAGTGTTATATTATAGCAAGTGGATCAGACATTTACCAGCGCGTTAATGTTGAGTCCAAGCTCTCAGCATTTCGTCAGAATGGTATGCTATTATACTCAACCAAATGGTGTCAACAATCAATATTTGGTTGCTAGAATATTTGGATGCTAGGATTTGAATGTTGAGTCCAAGCTCTCAGCACTTTATTCGTTGCTAAGGATTCCATTGCTAGCAGGTTGCAGAGTCCAAGCTCTCAGCAATCTCAGAAAGTCAAAGCGCGAACTTTTTGAATTTCAAATCGACTAAGTGTATGTGACACAATGCATTTAATGCGTGCAACTGGCTACAACAAATCAGGAGCCAACACGTCAAAAGTACTCGAGCGTTTTGGGGCATGGGTTACCATATGAAGGGTCTCAGATCTTTTGAATCTTTCAAATCTCTTAAGCATGTCTTCCAATCTTAAATCTTCCTCTTCTACCCAAAAGCCCACTCATCCTTTAAACCCTCCTAAGTTAATTTTACGTCTTATCGGTGGCACGCCTCTACAAGAAAGGCATGCACCGGGTTTCATGATGATTGTGAAGAAAGAGGATATCGATGATTCGATTTCTTATACTCGTTTGGTTACACTTGCTCGGAAGAAGGAACAATCTGGGCTCTCGAATGCTCAGAAGAGAGCAGCCCAGATTATGAAGGACATGATCTTGTACACACCTCTTTCTACTGTACAATTTCCAGATTGGGTTATGTACACACCTCAATATCAGTTGGCTGAACCATTGAGGTTTCACCCTCATATGGTTTCGGAGTTTTATGCCAGGGCAGTGATAGCCGATGATCACAAGTCCTTCACAACCTCTATTTTTGGGACCTTGATTACTGTCACTGCTGAGGTCCTCGCTAAGACATTCGGCTTTCGCAACTCAGGCGAACGCATCGCCACCTACAATGTTGTGAATACCAATGAAATGAAGGCCAGATGGGGACAATGGAAAAGGCCTGAAGTGATAGAGGATGCCAAGCATCCATGGAAGGTTGCTACCTAGACAAATCAGTTCATGGAGGATTACAGATCCTAGATGATTTGGTCATTAAGATGTTCCAATGCGATGCGGGTCATATACGGAACTATCTGCGAAGAAGTATGCTGTGATGATGGCGATAGTAGATGAAGTCAAATGGAATCGGGCACAATTCTTTTTCTAGCGGTGGTTGGACCACGCGAAGAAGAATGTGAAGGTCAAGCAGGAAGGGATATTCACATCAAATGTGAATTTTGGGTTGAAAATAAGTAAGCTTATTGAAACCATCTTTCAGAAGGACGAGTTTGACAGGGGCGAGGCGTTGATCCCCACAGACTTCATTCCTCTGACGAAGAAGGCGCTGCGCCCAGCTGATATGTCCTGCCCAATCATACAGAAGGGGAAGTCCAATGTTGACCCCAACATTCCTACTTCTCTTGATGATGTGCATTCATCACACTTGGCATTCCAATAGTTGGGGCATGCAATCCCCATGACTGCTAAGGAGATTGCTGCTGCCAAGAAGGCTGCGGAAATGGAGAAATGCTTTCAAGATCTTGTTGAGATCAAGAAACTTGGAGATCTGCCAGCAGAGCAGATAGAGGAGATTTTTGCTAAGAAGCAAGAAGAGTGCCCTGCTCAAGTTATGGGACAGCTGGCTGCCGCGATACCCAAATGGAAAAGGAAAGAAGCTGGTTCTCCTGAGAAGAAGAAAAGGACCCGAAGGAGGCTTCTTAAAACAACCGAGAAAGATGCCGCTCAGAAGGAAGTTTCTGCGAAGGTAGCATCTAATAAGCCTGCACGTACTACACCAGCTGTTGCGGAATAAGCTTCTGTGAAGACTCCTGCTGCTGAGGCACAAGGGATTGTAAGTCCACTTTCTTCTAAGCCTCTGTCTGAAAGGTTGAAAGTTCTAAGGGAGAGGAAAATGAAGAGGAAGCTGAACCAGCAGGCACAAGAGAGGAAGAAGTATAAGAAGGAAATGGATAGGATAACATTTGAAGCACGGGACCGAAACTTTGAACATGTTAAGGCCGCTGCTGAGATTGCTGCGAAGAAGGCTGCAGACGTGCAAGCAGCAAAGGAAGCTGCTGAGTTGCTTGCACGTGCTGCTGAGGAGGCTAGCAGGCTAGCGGCAGAGCATGAGGCTCAAGAAGCTGCTAAGTGCAAGGGGAAGCAAGCCGTTCAGCTTCCCATCACCACTCCCTTGCCAGAACAAGATGCGCTGTCTGACAAGAATTTACTAACACTGATTATGGCAAGAGTATTTGATGTTGCGGCACGTCTAGAAGGCCAAAGCGGAGTTCTTATTCGGGAGGCTGCTGCTCCACCTGCTCAGAATGTGGAGGTTGGGACCTCTGGGTCAGGTCAGCATGCTAAGCACGGTGCTAGCATTGCTGAAGGAGGTGCTGAAGTTTTGAATGTTGAGGAAAGGCGGCCCAACAGTGATGGCGCAGAGAATCAGAGTGATGAGCAAATTGCTAGCATCTTGCAGACAGCTGAGGAAAGGTTGACTGCTGAAGCAGAGCCTAGCACTGAAATTCCATCATCTGCTGAGGCAAGGCCAGAAGAAGAAAATGATGAAGGCTTTTTAGCTTCCTGCTATTCGGATTTCGATTTTGATGGAGAATCCAAGGATGTGTATGACGCAAGATTCCTATAGAAAGTTCCGACAGGCAACAACGAGACACTCTGAGTTCCTTTCAAAGGATTACCAGGACGGAGATTCAAGATTAGGCATGTAGCGCAATGGTGTGCGCCGGTTTTTCTAGAGGAAGAGGTAAATGTTGATCTTTTCCCAATGGTATATGGGATTGAAGAGTTTATTTCTGCGGAGATAGAGCGCGACATTGCGAATGTTTTCTATGTGGAATTGGATGAGAACACTCCGGAACGGAAGGTGCTGAGCAAAGAGTTTAGGAGATGGAAATTCTTTGACTATATTATGCACCAACTCTGCTTTGAAGAAAGAATGTTGGTCATCACCACCAAGGGGCTAAATTAATGGAGAAACGAGGAGAAATGGGCCAATGATTGGATTGATCAAGTGGCCGGCACCAAACAATTCTCGGACAAGCAAGTCCTTGCCAGGCTTCAGGCTATTCGCGCCCAACGGTTGTTCTCCACCTCTCAATCCTTGCCAAGGTCAAGCTATGCTCCTAACGGTTATTCAGATGCTAAGATTGAGCTATCCATGCAAGAGGCAAAAGCTGCTGCTGAGTATCGCATACGCCAGGCTGAGTATGATGCATAAAAGAAGGAGAGATTGATGGCTCGGATGGCTGAGGCTAGAGAACAAGAAGAGCGAGAAAAGAGCCGTGAGCTGAGCAAGGAGGAGAACATGATTGTACTCTTCATGGAAGACAACATTCTGCAAGTGGCCAGGGCTATGCGCGCTGCTGAAGTAGAGGAAGCTCAAGCTGCTGAGCTTGCTAAAGCCCTGGAAGAAGTCTATAATCTTGAAGAGGCAGAGTAGCTAGCAGATGTAGCTAGGTACTTGAAGGCCCATGCCGATGAAGCAAGCGCTGCTGAACTTGCTGAGGCTGAAGCAAAGACTTGGAGGGCAGATGAAGAAGAGCGCATCACTGAGGAGGCCGAGTACTTGACGACTCAAGGTCAAATTGATATTCCAATGGAAGATGCTGAGTCTCTTACTGGTGGAGAATTGGTGCTGACAACTTCTTCATTTGATGTTCTCCCCGTAAGCTCTCACAATTTTCATTCCTACGTTGATCATGTTGTTCATTTTGCTTTTCAGCATCCTCTGTCCACCACTATTCCCCTAGCCATACATGAACGAGTGGCTATGGAGGCTGCTGATATAAGGAAGGAAGTGGAGGAAGTACGGAGCGAAGTTTCTGAAGTCCGAGCAGAGGTGGCCGAAGTGAAAAGTGATATTTTTGGCGTGAAGCAGAGCATGGAGGTAATGAAAGATGAAGTCGCTGATTCTCAGCAGAAGATTGTGTAGAGTGTTCAATCCTTCTCATCCACCTTTTTCGCTGCAATCAAAGAGAGGGAAGAAAGGAGAATCGCTGAATCTGAGAAGAGGAAGCGAGAAGAAGAGGTACTTGCTGCTGCTGAAGAAGAAAGAAGATTAGCAGAAGAAGACATAAAGAAGAAGGAGATGGAGCTCAAGTTGAAGAGAATTGAGATGGAGAACGAGAGACTTGCCAAAAAGTTAGAGAGGGAGACTGCTGATCGTGAGGCCAACAAAGAATTATTTGACAAGTTCATGCAAATGGCGATGAGTAAATTTGATGATCTTGACAAGAAGCCTGCTCCTGACTCTTGAGTTGAATTGAATGCTAGCAAGTTCTCTGTAATATTTTTGCTGTCTTTTTCGGTTTCATTTGTAGTTGTAAAATCTCAAAATCGTTAATGATACTGAATCAGACTTAGACAATTTCTCATTGTCCACTTCTAATGTTTTTGCGTGTCTTAGTTGATACACACTATTCGTGTGTTCAACGAAATTGCATGTGGTTGTGGATGCTGAGTTATTGGTTTGTGATTGGTGGTAAAATGCTTGCTAATTTGATTGGATGCTAGGATTCTAGCATATTGCTAAGAAGCATTTTACTCTTTTTTTAATCGAGAAATATTTCCCAGTATTTATTGAGGGGGAATTT